>CAUJBZ010000191.1:0-81835 GCA_963082915.1 Dolichopus griseipennis
AAGAATTTAAGGACAATAAGAAAATAAAAGAAAAAAAAATGGAAATGAAACTAAAAATAAAAATAAAAAAAAAAAAACAACCTAACAGATATGCAAATTTTCATAAGTCATAAGTCATAGAAATGTATATATATAAGTTGTACAAAATAAAAGTATAATATGTGGTAAAAAAAGAAAAAACCTAATCTAAACACATTTTTTATTACCATATTAACCATATTTTAGTTTTTTTTTTGATTATTTAATTTTTTATTTTGTTCTTGTAGGAAGGGGTGAAAAAAGGGAGTGGATGAATTTGCAAAAACCAAAATGAGATGTAATTTTATTCCCATTGTAAAATATAATACAAAAATTTAAATTTATATTTTCTTGTTTCGAGTTTAGTTCCTTATTTCTATAAAATTGTATTTTTTATTACGAAGTTTTAGAATAATGTAATGTCAGACCTTAGATATATGAATACATGGTTGTATTTCTTTTATTAATTTTTCTGGAGCTCCTAAAAATATGCAATTTTTATATATCAAATTTTAAAAAAAAAAAACCGTTACGAGTGTATAATTTGAAATAAGTATCAAATATATGATTATAGTTCTTTTAAATTGAAAATTGTCTAAAAATTTTTCAATATGAAGAACAAAGAGTGTGACAGGTAATCAGTCTAACATCATTAAATTGGAAATTGGGAAGATGGTGAAGAACGTTTATCCAAATTAAGGCAATTTAATCTTAAATTCCCGAACCCTATTCCATATTTCTTTTCCTAATCATGGCTCTCATAACTTATCAATCTTGGTAATTTTAACATCCATTCCAAGTATATTTTTAAAAAGATGGTGGATTTAATCGCAAAAGTTTATAATTACCCAAAAGGAATCTCTTTTTTTCACTAAACTTTTGGTGGTTTTATATACACTATCTAAATTTGTATAGGTATGTTAAAAATAATAAGGACTTTAGTTCAATCAAAGAGAATTAAAGATAATTTAAATATTTTAAAAACGGAAGAGGTGACACGGCCTCGATGCCATGTTGGTTAAGTAAACCGTTTATTGATCCTGGTTGAAAAGGATATGAAACGGATACCGCACAGGTCAAAGGAGTTTTTAAATGAAATTATAATTGAAAACTCGGTAATTTTTCTGACAACCACCAATTATGACCAATTATAGGATGTAAATGTAAAAACATATAATATAAACAAAGTACAAAATGTTAATTAAACTTAAATAATAGTATCCAACCTACAATGGCTTTAGAAAATGATACTATTTCACTAACATTCCAAAATCTTATCTGTTTTGTTTCACAAAATATAAAATAAATAAATGAGTTAATAAAATGTAATATTTGAGCACTGTCAAGATATTTAAATTTATAAAAATTGTTATAAAAACTTTTTATTATTATTTAGAATATTATTTAGATATATTAGACCACCCTAAAAAAAATTATAAAATTCTTTTTATCTAATTTAAAGATAGTTAAACCATAATAAAGAATATATTAATTTAAATACATTTTATTACCTAATTTTTGTATTTTAAAAACTCATAAACTGTATTGTCAATATATTGCCTCAATGGCACCATTAAAAAAATAATTTTACATTTTATTTTGGCTTTTTAATGATCATTTTTATCATAAAAATGAATAAAAATATTGTTTTACGCTCATTAAATTAAGGTGTTTAAAAAATTTAGATATTTTGTTTTCAAAATATATTAATATTAGAACAGAGCAGCTTAAATTCTATAAATACTCTTCAACAATCTTTTGTTTTTCAAGATTGACTTAAGATTTTTGACTTTGAATTTAATATTTCACATTTTGAGAAATCCTTCGATCTTATTTTTCATTTTACCTGTAACAAATAATATAAAACTTATACTATATTCTTCCTTGCTTATTTCAATTGAAACGCTAACCACCTGAAGGATACTCGTCTTTATTTAAACGATCGTAATGAATTCCACTTATAAACTTACATGAAACAGGCTTATAACATAGAAAATTCCTTATGATGGAAATAAATAAAATGGGGATTCTAAGGTTTAACTAGTATCCGCGTAGGACCAAATGACTATATATAAAAGATAGCTGGTATTGCCAGCTTTAAAAAAATATATAGCTTTAATGGCGCATATTATCCTTTAAGGACGAAAAGGACATTCAAAAGTATCCTTGTTATTTTAGTCTATTTTACAAAAACCGTTATAACTAGCGATCTGTTGAATATATATGTATTCAGTTCAAACTAATAATTAAGATGACGGTCTGGAGAATATTTTACCGTTTATTTGATGACGATAGGTGCTGCCGTTTTGGAGATATTGTAGTTCAAAGTTGAAAATTTTTGCGAAAAAAAAAATTTTTAACATCATTTCTCAAAAACTCATATTTTTCAAAATTTTGCAAAGAAACTCTCTAAATATTTTTACATCGTTGGAAAGCTCTTACTTTTTGCTATAATTTGGGCATACATAAGGTATGTCTATATTAAAGCGTTTAGAAGATATAAGCATTTATGAAATAAAAAATTTTTTGTTTTGTAATTTTTTCTGTATAAAAAAATGTTGATATGTTTTACAATTTTTTCAGCCGTACTTTTTAAATGAATTAAATAATTTTATTTTTGAAAAAAAAAATTTTAATATGTTATAAATATGTTTCCAGGTATAAAAAAATTCCAAAAAAAAAAACAATTCCAAAAAAAATAATTCCAAAAAAAAAATTCCAAAAATCAAAATTTAATGACAGACTATTTTTTAAAAACAGTAATTTTTTACATGCGTATTTCAACAAATAAAAATTTAAAAAACCCCCGCTAAACAAATTATTGAAACCCTGATTTTGAATCCAACTCTAAAATCCCTCCTAATTCAGAATCTCACGTATACAAATATATAAATATTCTGGAAAAAGCGTATAATCCTGATTTTGTAACAAACTCTAAAATTCTTGCTCGCTAAAGCTATGGAAATATTTTTTGGCAAAATAAATTTATGAGAAATAAAGTATGAAAATGTATTTTTTAATAAAATTGTTGTGTCAGTTTTTCATTCATGTTCTCTGGTGGGGCTATTTGTCAACATATACCATACTAATTATATACCGTTTGAAAGAGTGTCAAAAGACCTTTGATTGAATATATATATATTGAACAGATCGCTAGATATACCGTTTTTTGTAAAAAAGACTAAAATAGCAAGGATACTTTTAAATGTCCTTTACGTCCTTAAATGATAATATGCGCCATTAAAGCTATATATTTTTTGAAAGCTGGCAACACCAGCTATCTTTTATATTTAGTCATTTGGTCTTACGCGGATACTAGTTAAACCTTAGAATAGCCAATAAAATTCTAATTAGTATTTCTGTGAGTTATATTATTCAATTAAAATATTTATTTATATTTCATATTCTCATATGTTTTTCATAGACTACAAATTTTTTATCTCTTATTTTAAAATAATTTAAATAGGGAATTACTCATCGAATTAAGAAATTAATTGCCTTATTAAGAAATTTATATTAAGGACCTCTTTTTTAATTCAGAACTCCTCCCATTTTTAGCACATTTTCAAAAAATTTTGTAAAAATGTGCCTATATAGCTTGACTCTGTCCGTCCGTCCGTCCGTATGTTTACAAAAACTTTTACACCGTTTGAAATAGAGTAAAGAAATTTTAACCATGGGTAGTTTTTGCAAAAAAAATAATTTCGTAGAAGAATTTTTTTCTGTAGCCCCACCTGTTACGGGGCCACAGCCCCCCAAAGTTGGAAAAAGCCCTATATTTAAATTGTTATAACAAGAGTTCTGTTACATATATTTTCAATCTGAAAACGGCAAATGATAGCTGGTTTCATAAACTTTATAAATTTTTTCAAGACAAATGTTTAGGGTTGCCATACGGTACTAAAATTTAACATTACGCAAAACTCAATTTTTACAAAATTTTTGGTCACACATATCTTCTGAACGGTTCAAGCTAGGGTCTTGAAATTTTGGGAGGAGTTAGATACTCAGAAATTAGTAGTCGGTTAACAAAATTTTTTTGTCAAGCCCCCTGTTTAGGAGCTATAAGGGTCCGAAAATTGAAATTATGCTATTTTTAAACACCTGTAACTTGAATACCTGTCCAATTTTTTTTTTTATTAATATACAAAATTTAAAGGTCCAACATTATATTTTAACATATGTTAAAGGTTTTTCTTAAATTTAAAAGGGGTTCTTTAAATTGAAGAAAGTGTCTCTTAGTTTTACCCATTTTTGCTTAGATAATAAAATTCTAAGTAAAATTCCAAATTTTTGTGTAATTCACAATTTAATTCCTAGAACCTAAAAAACTAGAGGATGAGGGGGGGGGGGGGAAGTTGAAGTTAGAGAGTTGAGAAATTTGACAACCTTCCCCATTGAAGGGCTATAACAACTTTTAAATAAAAAATTTACTGTTAGCAGTAAATTTTATAAGTCAGTAGTAACTATTTCCAAGTAAATATTTCCAAAGTTAAACTCAGTATGTAATACAATATAATTTTGAAAATGTGCTTTTTTAAAAACCCTTGGTTTTTTTTCATAACTTGTTTTAATTCAGTTCGAAACTTCTACTTTAGTGAATTTCTATGAAACGAGGAAGAGTGTAGTAGAGTAGACTGTGTCAACTCTGGGATACCCGTATGACCGTTATATAAACATTATATCATTTTAATTTTTGGCAAAATTTATCATTAAACATTAATTACTTTTGGCAAAATTTCAAACATACCAGCTTTATTAGGCAAAATATAATGCTCATATAAAAGAAGGAGTTGTATGGCAGCTACTCGAACCCTCTGCAGTAGACCAACCAAATTGTGCAGTAACTTTGGCCATTACACTAAACTATTTTTGGCAAAATTTCAGACACCCAACTTTAATAGGTATAGAGTAAGGCTCATATAAAAGAAGGAGTTGTATGGCAGCTACTCGAACTCACTTCAACAGACCAACCAAATTTTGCAGAAACTTTGGCCATAAAACTAAACTACTTTTGCCAAAATTTCAGACACGTAGCTGTAATAGGTACAGAGAAATACTCATATAAAAAAAGAAGTTGTATGGCAGCCATCCGAACCCATGGACCAAAATGGCTGGATTTAAATAGCGATGACGGCTATTGCAAAAAAACGAATTTGCGAAAATTTCAAGATCCTAGCTCCTTTAGTTTTTGAGTTATCGTGCGGACGGACGGACAGACGGACGGACGGACGGACGGACGGACGGACGGACGGACGGACGGACGGACGGACGGACATACATAGCTAAATCGATTTTTTTTTCGATTCTGATCCGATCCATACACTTGAGTCTATATCTACCCCCCCTCCTTCTCTGCGTCACAAACGTAATGGCAAATTTATTATACCCTTTGACTATATAGTCATACGGGTATAAAAATTATTAGTTTTCTTTGAAGTTTTTAATCCTAACTAAATTTTCAATATTAAATTCAAATAAGGAGGTATTTTCGAAATTGCATTTTTTAGGAAGTCTCTTTTGATATGTTAACCGGCTGGGTGGCACAGTGGTTAGAAAGCCGACCTTTCATACGAAAGGCCCCGTGTTCAAATCCCAGTGAAAGTGAAAAAAAAAACTTTTATCTGGTTTTCAAGTCAACTCAGCTACCATTTGCCTTTGGGTTCAAATTAATGGCTTAATTAATAATTATATATCTTTATATATCTCTCCTGTTCCGACATGCACATATATAGTCAGGCTGTTTTGCCTATCACAGTGAACAATTAGCACGTAGAGATGCCGGTGAAATTTTTTTTCAGGAATTCTCATTGGATATGTTAAATGGGAAATTAGACAGAAACTGAATTGGAGCTTAAGGAGTTGAAAATATTTTAAGTATTTCCTGTATTAATATTAGCTAAGTTTTTTTTTTTTTTGATTCTGTTAAGGTTCAAGATTTGCTTTACAACATGTAAAAGTAACAACATTATAACCCGTATATTTATGTTGGGCAGCGTCTGTGATCCGCATAAAAAAACTTACATATAATTGCAATAGATGCCTCATTTTTATCATATCATTATTTTTGATATATATGAAATATATATTTATAGATAAATAAAATAAAAATTTAACTTTTTTAATAAACAAAACCATTTTACAAAAAAATACAAAATGCTGTTTTGACATTTGGCACTTCTCATTTGACATTCAAACTTTTAAAATTAAGGTAGCCAACATTTCTTTTAGTGGTTTTATTTGAAACATGCTTAGTTTAAGTGCATGGCTAATAAACGTCCGCCCAACCCATTGCAAGGTTTCAAAATAAATTTATATTAATGAATAGCTTTATTTTTTTCTTGAAATGGAGAAGTGATTAGGGTAATCAAGCGTATCATATTTACCTGGAGATTTCTTTAAAATTACCTTATATAAATATTAAAGTTATGAAAGCTCAGATTTCGCCTTACTCATCTATCGCATGTATCATAGTATGAGCGAAGTTTAATTTGGCATTTGAGTCAGCTCATTGCAAGAATTGTGTTATTGATTCTCGAATGATTTACATATGATTAAAGATAATATGTAATTGATCTTACCAATGACATAGTGGTTAAGACGCCAGTTTTCAATGGTGTACTAATATTTGTGTATTCATAAACTTATGCAATAGTTAAAACCCAATAATAAACAGCTTAGTGAATACAATGATTGAAGAAACTGAAGCCTAGTCTAAATGCCTTAGTTATTGCCCTATACTCCGTAAAGGAGTGAAAAAGCAATTAAAGAAAAATCTAACTACCAAAAAGGTTGCACACTGATTTTTTCCAAATAGTTGTATTACGATTTAAATTAACCTTTCATTTTGTACCCAACTAAGATTACGCCAGAATTTTTCTCTTTTTTACTTTATTTTGGTCAGTCTCTTAACACTTTACACCCACAAAAACAACACCAAAATAAATTGTTTTACATTTTTCTTTAATTTTATTGCTTTTTTTTATTTATTTTTAATTTTGAAATTTTTCACTTTATAACTGTAAAGGATATTTACGGAAATACAGTTTATTGGAATAAGGTATAATCTGTCCATGTACCATACAAGTATAAATTTAAAAAAAAAAAGAGAACAATAAGTAGAGAAGTGATATAGAAAATGCTATGGTATCAATCCTTTCATTAAAGAACCAGCAAGTTAATACCTTAGAATTAAATGTAGAGAATCAAAATCCCCCACGTCTTTCATGTATATTCACCACTGATTGTATACATGTTGACTGTGGTTATACAGAAAAAAAATAGTAAAATTTTTTAGACTTGATGAATTCCATAACAATTTGTTCAAACGGATAAATAATTAAATTTTTTTTCTTTAACTATTACACCCTTATTGTGGGTGTAGCAATTTGTGGTATTATAAAATTTTAGCTATTCTTAAAAAATATGATGATGGTGATGACTCGAATAACTAAAATTACTTGTTTTTAAGAGAAAATTTTGAAAGCAACAAATTGTAGACATACCAATTTAACGCTGAAAAAAATATGAACATATCACAACAAAATTTTTTTTACAAGACTATAAATAATGAATAGAATGCAACAAAGAATACACATTCTCTAGTGATATTGTTTTCAAATTCAAATTAAAAAAAAAAATATGCTGTATCCACCACAGTACCAATCGCTATTAAAAAAAAAGCTTAATGCTAAATTTACTTAAAAGATTTAATTTTTAAAAAATTTTTAACTTATGATATCTTGCATTAAGCTTTTCCTATAATAGCGGTTGGTACTGTGGTGAACACAGCATATTTTTTTTTTAATTTGAATTTAAAAATGTATGTATATTTTGTATATATACAAATTCTAATGTATAGTTTGTATATATACAAACATACATACCTTTTTAAATTCAAATTAAAAAAAAATAAGCTGTGTCCACCACAGTACCAACCTCTATTACAGGAAAAGCTAAATGCAAAATTTTTTTAATAGATTTGATATACACACATATATCACACATACATACATACACACAACCAGATATCATAAAAAAAAAATACATTTTATGGGTTTCTGCACACCGATTCAATTTTTGGTGCAAAAACAATACCTAAGGCTTATTATATTTCATATGAGCAGTTAGTTAAAATATATTTTTTTTACCAAATATAAAAAATTAATCAAATTTAATCTTGTTCAATTAACGAAATTTATTTGTAGTTGCGGAAGAGAATTGGTATACAGAATAGGTTCTGACCATATTAGACAATGTTAAAATTCTTATAGAAAGTTAAATATATTAAGGTTAATTTTAAAACAACTATTGTAGAATTAATTATTAAATTTACGAAAATATAACAGAAAACTATAAGCTCGAAAAAAAATGTTGTATTTTAGAATTGATCTAATAAATAAATAATAAATTGATCTAAACTACAAAATATACAACTCATTACATGAAATATAGTTCAATATCTTCAAGTTCGAAACCTTAAACTTTGAAAATATATAGCAAATAAGTTGTAAAAATGCGACTTTAAACTTGATCATCTTTTTTTTTTGTAAATGCAATTAAATTTAGCGGTATATACTGATACGCGAACTTGTAACGCTAGACCAATTAAATTTTTCTGGTTCGTTGAAATTAAATTTAACTTTATTTGAAAAAGTTTGAGATTCCTAACCTTTAAAGAGCCTGAATTATGCAGAATAAAGAAAGGTCTTGGAATCACACTAAACAAAAAAAGTTGGCCATAAACAGCTATAACTTTTTTCATAATTTCAAATATCCAGCTTAATAAGATACTAGAAAGAAAGCCTGACGCACCATTTAGGATTTTCATATGTAATCTAATGTAAATTACAAATTATATTACATAAAATTAAATTATTTATGAAAATAAAAATCAAATAACGGTTGGGCGGCACACAGTAGTTAGAGGGCAGACCTTTCATGTAAAAGGCCCGAATTGACTCGCCTCAACTACCATTCGGCATTGGGCTCAAATTAATGGCTTAATCAATCAATAATTAATAATTATATATCTTTAATAAAAAAATACATTCACAGAGCAAAAACTACCACTTAAAATAGAAGAAAAGTAATAAGATTTCTCTACCTTTTTTTTCCAAGAAGAACGTCATATCAAAACCATAGAGAAAATCTTATAAAAATTTTGGCCAATATTTTACATGATAACCTTATATTATTAATAAGAAATCATATTGATTTCAATTAGAATTCGACTTAAAATAAGGTGCGGATCTTTTTAAAATTACATGATAACCTTATATTATTAATAAGAAATCATATTGATTTCAATTAGAATTCGACTTAAAATAAGGTGCGGATCTTTTTAAAATTACATGATAAACTTATAAGATTAAGAAGAAGTCTTATTGATTGTTCAATAAGAATTCTTCTTAAAAGGAAGTGCGAGTCTTTTCAAAATCAATGTGATGATCTCCTTAAATTTCTGATAGTTTTTATTAAAATTTAATAAAACAATATACTTACTGCTATTAGGAAACTTATTAAATAAATAAAGGAAATAAAATACTCAAAAATTATTTTTAATTAATTTTATTGAAAGTTAAGTAAAAACTAACTAAAATTATATTATAAATTACATTTTGTTTTTTAAAAAATAAAATATTTATTTTCTTTTTTTTAAATTGGTTTAATTACTTAAAAAATAATAATTAATTTAAAATGTTCAAATTCAAAAATATAAAACGTATTTAATGCAAAAAGTAAATTTAAAAGTTTTTCAATAATTAATATAATTTATCTCCAATATTTTTTTGGGCGAATTACCTTAAGTCCGTTATTGGTTAAGTAAAAATGAATAGGTGGTCCATCTAATGAAATAAAATCAACAATTGTATAAGTTTGACTTTCATTTCCGATTAAAATTGATTGAAAGTGTTCTGAGAAACTGATATTTTCCCAAAGTTTTACAATTATTTTTATATCATCATTATTTATGATAAAATCTACAATTTTATAAACAAAGCATTCATTATCTTTAGTTATCGTAACAACATGTTCTTTTTTGAATGTTGTTCCCCGGAATGTGACTCGATTTACTCTCTTAAATAAATTAAAATTATCTAATTCTACATTTAAACAAGAAAAGTATGGTTGATTTTCTAAATTAACACTTTCTGGAGTGTTATATATGAATTGAGGTTGGAAGAAATTATTATTTGCAATACAATATGAAAATCTTAAAGAAGCTTTGATAGCTAATGTTAACGGAATATTGATTCTAGATGTAATACCATGAGCATACAGCTTGTGAATGTGATGCTCAGCCTCATACCTAAAACACCATAAATACTTTATTGGACCTAACTGTTTAATGATGGTGGGATAATGAACAAGATTGTGAAATTTTGGTTTTAAATTATCTTGAAACAAATTTTGATATGACTCGTTATGCTCTTTTATAATTAATTTAAGATCATTTAAAAACTTATCATCAAAACTAGGTAAAAGTAAGAAATCTAACAATTTAATGAAAAGAATCAAAAATTTATATACTTCGTCATTTCTATCAACTAAATCACCTATCATAAGAGTAATAAAATGACAAAATGTTTTCATTTGCTTAGCGCTCATTTTAAAGGAAGCATTTTGAATGTGGTTTTTTTCAATCGAAGGACTAATATTTTGTATTTCAGTATCGCCATAAGAAAACATTTGCTTCCTATAGTTAAGTGTTTCCAAAGTGAATATTTTTTTTTGATATATGAAATAATTTAATATTTTTGAAAAATTATATTTACATATTCCATGAAATAAGTCATGCATTATATCACATGCTAAATTACTTGTAATATGAAAGTTTGAAAGTGTATTAAATACAGATATTTCTTTAATTCCTGTACACTGAGGGTTATTAAGTAACAAATCATTTTCATAATTTTGTTTATTTCTAATTGAATCCGAAATTTCAACACAATCAACATAAGTTTGATGTTTATTCCGTCTACATATCCGGCAAAATGAATTTGCAGAAAATGATGTTACATAGCCTAACACACTGTTCAATCCTAAATTGTCACCTAAAATTTGAGCTAACTTGATATATATGTGAAAAGAACCATTATTAGTTTCAATATCTATACCAACTTCTTCCAATTTTTTAAAAACTTCAACTAAAGGCGTAAAAGAAACGTTATTACCACATTCACTTAAATCTCGAGATTTAATAAATCCAGCCACAAAAATATTAGAAAGTTTTCCATATTGGTAATTTGGTATAACAGGAAAGCTGTAATATATACCACAAATTTTTTGTTGGCCTGATTTTGAGCCCAACGGATTGTTAATTTCAAAATCGTCTGTATATAGGAATGCTGGTAAAACAATTTCACTTTCCTCTATATAAAGACTTTTCCAAAATTCTCCATTAAGAAAATGTTCATAAGATTTTTTATTTGAAAGTCGTGCTATGTTTTCCAAAGTCCCTGTCAATACTCCTTCACTCTCAAAATATTTTTTAATTTGAAAAGGTATATCTAAAAGACAAATTTCAACATTTGTAGATGCCATCGCAGGATTACTATTAATAATTACTTCTGAAAGGTCATTACTTATTATGTAATTTTGAGGATGTTTATAAAGCCCGACAGCTTCTAGTTCTTTAAAAAATTTATACTCAGTATTTACTTTGGAAAATGGTTGAGCAATAATTTGCAAAGTTTGGTCTACTAATGATTTGTTGTCATTTTGCAAGAGTAATTGATTAATGATTTCCGAAATAGGAACTGTTATTGAATCGACGACAAGCTGTTGAATGTCTAAAATATTTTTTCGTGCAAATGAAGTGTTGGAATGTAATTTCAAAAGAAATGATAATGTCATTTGTTCAAATTTTGACAAAAGATTGTCAAGTGACTCTTCAGTTTTGTCAGACGGACGAACAGATTTATTGGCAAGTGTATCATTTTCAATGTTTAAACTGTGTTCATTGTTTTCGTTAAAATCTATATTTACATCTTCGTGTTCATGTTTTGTCATATGTTTTTTAAAAGAATATATATTGTGAAATTGTTGTTTACACTTAAACTGTTTACATTTGAATTTATATATTGGAGGTAAACCATGAATTAATTTTAAATGTTCTATAAGTTTTTTTGATGTTACAAATTTTTTTTCACATAAGAAGCAGGATAGTTCGGGCATTATTATAAAATATTTTGAAATTTAATTATTTGAAATTTAGTTTACTTATAAGATTAGAAATAGATGAAAATTTTTCTGAATTTATTTCAAAAAAGTATTGCTCCAAAAATACCCAAACTAACTTGCTTCTTTGTGAATATTCAATTTTGTAAACGTAACATAGTTTTATAATTATTTCGATACATTTAATATACGTACAGCACTTATATTTAATACCGTCACAAAAAACGTATAGATCCTTTAAATCATATATCTCTGGTCCAACGACGACAATCCTTGGTTGGAGAGTTTCTTTTCTATTTTTAAATTCCAGCCTAATTTTTTCTAGTTCTGGCATTAAATTGTTAATATTTTTAATATGCACCACGAAATCAGCTTGCGCATCTGCTATTGTTGGTTTATACGTTTTTTTGAATCGGACTGGTTGAAGTATAGAATGTAAAAGCAGAGACGTAATGCAATCTTTAGAATCTAAAATAAAATTAATTGAAAAAAAATATTTTATATAATTAAATTAAAAGAAAAATAACCTTTAGAAATGTCTTCTCTATACAAATATTTTAGCATTTCTTTTGAGCTTTTATCTTTTATTTCCTCTTCTAAAACTAGTAAAATTTTGGAAAAAAAATCTTCGTATTTTATTGCCAAATAATTTCCTTTCCCAGGATAAATGGCTTCAAAGTCCATGTCAATCTAAAATACAGAAAAATTAAATTAAATGTGTTTTTCGATTGTACAAATAAAGCTTACCAACTCATAACCTGCAGCATCATTAAATCTTGGCCATTGCTGTAAAAGTATGCTAAGCAATAGAGATTTTTCAGATTGAAATTCAGATACCCTTTGTTTACTGGTTTCTTTCCAGTATATTCTTACGGTTTCCCATGGAGTACAATTGTTTTTCAGCCAACACTTTTTCTCACAAAATTGTTCTAAAATTTTTCAGAAGAAATATAATATTATAGTAATTGTAAGTTAATTTTAAAAAACTTTTAAAACACAGGTGTACTACTCACCATGGGTGATTTCGTACTCTTCTGGTTCTTTTATTTGCTGTACTTCATCACCTTCAGGGAAACTGGAAGCATGGTCTATATTAGACCAGCGTGAAAATAATTTTCCTGTTGGATTTTTTTTATCTGGCTTTCGCGGTAAAAAATAGGTTTCCTTTATTCAAGTAACATAAAAAAAAAAAATTAAATATGTTTTCGCTTTCAACTAGTTTTGATTTACTTACCACTTTCTCAGTTGGAAAGTCGGAAACAATTGCATTTGCCCAACCTCTCATATCACCGTAAGACATTTTAATATTCTTTGTAACAAAATGATCAACTATGCAGTGCGTCAAGTCTTTTTGTTTTTTACTATCTAAATAGCTATTTTTTTGATAGTACTGCAAAATTAATTGACCTTTTATTGTTGATTTTAACAGACTACCAAGGTCGTACTCTTGTGAGGAACTTATGTGACTGTTTGAAGTGGTAATCGAGGTTCCCATTGAAGAATTGGATTTGCTTAAATGGTTAGATATTTTTTCTAACCATTCCAAAACCTTCCGCGTTGATGGTTGTGATAAAGTATCTGCGTCACAAATCAATGGTTTGTCCTGAAATAATAAATAATTAAACAAGTGATCATATTTAAAAGATTTTACTATAGTGTTGGGTAACAAACAAATGAGGTATTATATATTATTTAATAGTACAATATTTTACAATACCGTAGTACCGTAAAAATATAATATTTTGTAATTAGCAATGGTACAATATTGTATAAACATTTTACGTAACAAACTGTTATTGAATATTTAATCTATTGTAAATGTATTTTAAATTAATAAAAAACAAGTATTTTCCTTTTAATTTTGGAAATGCAACTATTTCGTTTACGACATGCACTTCAGTACTAATTCTCGATTAATAAAATCTATGGTAAACTTACAAATAAAAATAAAAATTTTTTACAGTAGGTAATAAAATAATTAAAATTATTAAAAGGATAAGATACAGAAATTTATGAACAGATGTTTATAAGAAAGATTAAGAAAAACATAGAACTTACAAAATAAGAAAATGCAGGTAGAAAATAAACATGCACCTTAAATAAATAATTTGTACCATTACTAAATTTGAATAATACCTATACTTCTTTTTGTATCACAAAATAAATTTCAGTATAAAATATGTGAGTATTTTAAATACATATAATAAACAGGTTTAAAAATGGTTTAAAATTATTTAAGTATGAAAAGAATTAACGGGCTTGCCTTTTTAAAACTACATAATATTAATAATTTCATATGTTTTTAAAATAAAATATGATTTTCTATATAAAATTAATAAGAAAACTTATTAGAATTTTCTGCATTAAATCAAAAAGATTTCTCTATGAAAATATCATATTATAGGTATTTCATATTAATTTTATGTAGAAAATCATTTTCTATTTTAAAAATATAAGATATCCTTAATATTATGTAGTTTTAAAAAGACAAGCACATTATTTTTTTGGCGTACCTACCTATCTAAAATTCAAATAATTTTCAACGATTTTTAAAAAAATATTAATTATATTTAAAATACTCTTATGTTTTGGAAATAAATAAAATAAAAACAATATGTTGCCATAGTAACTTACCCTATCTTTTCTCCATTGTCTCAATCCTGATTTAAACTTTATACGATCACCATAATAACAATTATCTATTTTATCAAAAAAGTCACTAATATCTTCTAGTTCCATTTTTTCCAAAATATCAATGGAGTTTATCCCATATACTTTTAGTAAAAGGCAAGCGGAATCGCTCAAGCCCCAAGAACGATATAAATTTTCAGTTTCTATTATTTCGTGTTCCTTCCATACCAATGGAGGAACATCTATTAATACTTCACTATTATTTAATTGAAATTCTTCATTCATTATGTTCACAAAGTTTATTTTAATAATTAAATTTTATTTTTTTAAATAAATTGTTTTTTTTTAAACAAAATTTTATTTTATTTACGTCCGTAAAAAGTATATACACAAAAAAACTTGTTCAACTCATTCGACACGACGACATGACTGAACGTGTTAGAATTTAAAAAACAAATGCCGACTAATTTTAAATGAATAATGATAGTCAAATTCAACAATGTAAACAATATGACAGTCTTCTTATTTTGTAATTCTAAAAAGTGAAACACATAATTGCAATTAAACAAATTTATGAGTTTGTCTTTTTAAAACTAAATAACAAAAAGAATATCATATGTTTTTAAAATATAATATGATTTTCTATATAAAATGAATATGAAAAACTATTCAAATATTCTATAAGATTTTCTGCATTAAATCAAAAAGGTTTCTCTATGGAAATATCACAGTATTTATTAGTTTCAATAAGAATTCATGGTAAAATAGCTCAATAAGGCAATCTGATTAATTTTACTTAGTACTATTTTTTTCTGTGAATTAATATAACAATAAAACAAATGCACAAAATATAAACAAATAATTTAATTGAATAATATAACTCACAGATATACAGTTTTATGTAACTCAAATGCAAAATATTACAATATAAATAAAACAAGAATTGTAATAAGCCCCGTATTCCAACATGTACCTACGGTACAGACAGGCTTATTAGACTGACAGTTGAACAGTTATTATATGAATTAAAGAAAATCTTAAAAGAAAGAAAAAAATAATGTTTTATGAATTTAATTGCATTTACAAAAAAAAAAACTATGGATGGAGATTTAGTGTTAATTTTTTTAAAAAGAGCAAGTGAATTAGCAGCTGGATCTAGCCTTTTATTATAATAGATACTGTTATGCAAATTAGATGTAGACTCAATTTAGCCGATTAACTTCATTAATTTCATTACTATGCTCAAATACTCGTACCAGCACAAATAACTAAACCGCCTCACTTTTTAATTCGATCCAAACACTTAAGTCTATAATTTTTCAGTCTACTTTACAGCATCACATACTTAGTGAGTTATGGTACGGATACATAAATGAAAAAGCCTAATACTTTAAGTATTTAAAATCTTCACCAAGAATATATTCACAATATATTATTATTAAAATTTATAAATATAAATAAATACACATAAACAGATAATTTATTAGTAACCATATATTTTAACTCTTTAAAATTTTATTGCAACACTGATCAAAGTTTAATATAAAATATTAAAAAAAAAAAAAAACGAGGAAGAGTGTAGTAGAGTAGACTGTGTCAACTCTGGGATATCCGTATGACCGTTATAAAAACAAAATATCATTATTATTATAAACATTAATTACTTTTGGCAAAATTTCAAACATACCAGCTTTATTAGGTGTAGTGTAATGCTCATATAAAAGAAGGAGTTGTATGGCAGCTACTCGAACCCTCTGCAGTAGACCAACCAAATTTTGCAGTAACTTTGGCCATTACACTAAACTATTTTTGGCAAAATTTCAGACACCTAACTTCAATGGTATAGAGTAATGCTCATATAAAATAAGAAGTTGTATGGCAGCTACTCGAACCCTTTGCAGTAGACCAACCAAATTTTGCAGTAACTTTGGCCAATACATTAAACTATTTTTGGCAAAATTTCAGACAACCAGCATTAATAGGTATAGAGAAATGCTCATATAAAACGGGAAGTTGTATGGCAGCTACTCGAACTCACTGCAACAGACCAACCAAATTTTGCAGAAACTTTGGCCATAAAACTAAACTACTTTTGCCAAAATTTCAGACACGTAACTGTAATAGGTACAGAGAAATACTCATATAAAAAAAGAAGTTGTATGGCAGCCACCCGAACCCATGGGCCAAATTGGCTGGATTTAAATAGCGATGACGGCTATTGCAAAAAAACGAATTTGCGAAAATTTCAAGATTCTAGCTCCTTTAGTTTTTGAGTTATCGTGCGGACGGACGGACAGACGGACGGACGGACGGACGGACATACATAGCTAAATCGATTTTTTTTTTGATTCTGATCCGATCCATACACTTGAGTCTATATCTACCCCCCCTCCTTCTCTGCGTCACAAACGTAATGGCAAATTTATTATACCCTTTGACTATATAGTCATACGGGTATAATGATTCCATTTTTATTATTATGGACATGAAATATGTTCTTTTTTTTTTTAAACTCCTATTATTTCTATACTAAATTATATGGTATCAGACAATCTATTCATTGACATTGCATTCACAAGGTATTCACAATTGACTGAGCATTTATAAATACATTATATAAAATGAAAATTATGTCCTGTTTTTTTTTTTTCTGTATGGTGAATTTGTACTGCCATTTCTATTATTATTTTTATTATAATAAAAACTTTTTTTTTTTTTTTTTTCTTTTATATTTATTAATAATAGCCGAAACTAAATTTTATTTGTGATTTTTCATGCCATTTTTATTATTTGACAATTCACACACACACTGTACTCATCTCATTTTATTTTTTGACACAATAAAAACAACAACAACAACAACATTAATTCATTCAAATTCATTCATTCTGAGGTGATAAAAGTTACGGATTTACTAAATTAATCGAAATATGATTTTGGTTTTTATTCTTAATATTCTATCGTGTCACCTATAAAAAGTAACTGTAAAATAAAATTATATTCTATTTCTAACAAGGAGTACTTTTTTTCCAAAAACTCAAATACATTTTAACCCCTTATATAATTCATGTATTTTATCAACCCTTAACAATTCTTAATGGCAATAAATTCCGAAAAACTGATTTTTAGAAAAAAAAAATAAAATGACAAAGAAATAATATTGTTTTGTTTTTTTTTTGAGATAAAAAGGGGTTGAATCTAAAATCTAAATCTGTACAGATATTCTTGCCATTATTTTGCTGTATGTTTAGAATTATAAGAATGAATCACATTTAAGAATGTTCACTTTTAGTATAATATTAATTCTGAGTGACAGCCAAAATTTAAGATTACAGGAGTTGCACTTTTTCATGTGTGTTATTTACTACCTTGTGTTGTTTAACCATCCGCTACTGTATTAAAAGTTTTTATATTAATTGTGACAATATTGTTATTGTTGTTGTTGTTTTTGTTGTTATTATTATTGTTACCATTCTTATTTTTCATATCACCGGACAATTTCCCTTTAATTCGAATTAGTTACACCTTAATGAATTGTATTCTTCTTTTTTGTTATTTTACTTTTTGGCACGAGTCAAACTGATATTTTCTATTATATTTTGTTCTACTTATTTTTGTCTCTTTCCCTTCTTTGTTGTTATTTTTCTTTTTTTTCCATCTTTAAATTTTTGTAATTAATTTTTTTTTTTCGATTTTTGACTTTATTTACTGTTAATAATCGAAGTTAAATATAAATTATGAATTAAAATGTAGAGTATAAAAAGGGTTAGGAAATGATTTTTAAAGATTATATTTAAATTAAAATTAAAATTTTGACAATTTATTTTTGCATGGAAATAATAAAATATGAAATAATTTAATATTTGGATAAATGGACACGGCAGCACTAAATGTGTGTGAAAAATTTAAGAACTAACATAATTTAAAATAAATTCAGAATTTTAATAATTTATTTTTAATGTATTATGAATAAAGATGGGGAAAACTTTATAACTTTAAACATAAAATAAACAAAACTGTTTGTTTTAAAATTTGTCATTACGTTTGTGACGTAGAAAAGGAGACGGCATATATTGTCTCAAAACTATGGATCGAATTAGAATGGAAAAATAAAACGTTCGAGCTATGAATAAATAACTCAAAAAATAAAAGAGTTGCTATTTGAAATTTTCAGAAATTCGTTTTTATGCAATAGCCGGCATCGTTATTGAAATACAGCAAGTTTGGTCCACGAGTTTGAGTAGCTGCCATACAACTTCTTTTTTTTTATATGCGCATTACTCTACACTTAATGAAGCTGGATGTCTGAGATTTTGTTAATAGCAGTTAATTTTAATGGCCAATGTCTGAATAAAAAATAATCGGTGTAGTGGAAAAGGTTCGAATATCTGCCATCAAACTTGTATTTTCTTTTAAACACAACTCAAAGTCTAATTAGTTTTGCATTTAAAATTTTTCCAAAAGTAATTATTCGGATTTTATAATGGCTATATTACGCTCGTACGGGTGTCCCAGAGTTGAAATATCTACACATTAAACACTTTTCTCTACCTCGTTTTCTCCAAAAAGTACAGGACAAGTACTATTTGTATATAATTTCGATATTTATTAATTAATAAATGGATTTCAAAAATTATGTTTGATCTTTATTTTAGTTCCTCGTATGGGCTCTACAACTTAAGCTCTATAACGTACTAGATTAACCAAATGTAAATTTGCAACTCATAGATTCAATTGAACAAAATGTGAAATGTGAAAAAAAAATCATTATGACTTAAAAATATTTCAAATCAGAGTATCAGTTAAAAACTAATTTATTTTTCATTTTTATTTCAATAAGTACCCAAATGACCATTGAAATTTGTACTCAACATTTTCACAATAGTAACCATTAGTGTCAATTAAAGTACCATTTGCGAGTACAGTAATTTCAGAGATATTAGAGCGGTGTATATTTTAATAAATCAAAATGTTATACAGTACAGTTTCTAAGATTGAACCTATGACAGTCCAACTGAATAATTGAACGTATCAAAGAATTTGCATATATATTAACAATTACATATTTATATGTATGAAAATATGTAAAATTGTAATAAAAGTACATTTTTTATACATTAAATATTTAACATACGTTATTTTTTGGAATAAATTTATTAATGTAATAAAATTTAATAAATAATATTGTTATTAAAATTATATTTAAAAAAAATGCCTGATTTAATTTAGTAAATTAATTTAATTTTTTAATAACAAATAAACAAAAATTTAATATATTATTTCAAAACAACTTCATTTTAGTTCATTTATTCAAATTAATAAATCTTAAATTGACTTTTAGAAAATCCGATTACTCTTATATTTTGTAAGTACTTATATACATTTATAAATAAAAATAATATATTATATAGTTTTAAGAAGAATAACGTATTTTGTTTATTTATTAATTTTTTATTTATTTTTTTGTGGAAATTTATTAACTTTAGTTAAAGTATATATATATATTTAGTAAGTAATTTATATATATACACATATATTGTACAATTTTTAATTCTAATAAAGTAATTTGAAATATGAAGTTCTGATGATAGGCTCAACCAAATATAAATTATAAATTTTAATAGCTTTTTATATACTTCTTCAAAAATTTATTATACATACTATTAAATATAATAATATAAATTATAAATTATATATATGTGATATATATATATGTACATAAGCATGTGTAATTTGAAGCACTTAGACTTATTGTCTCAGAAAATCTCAAGTAAATTTAATAAATTTCAATTTTTTACTTTATTTTATTTTTTTTTTTTTTTGATAATAATTTTTATTCTATCTAAATAAAGTACATTGATACAGTATGTTAAATAATTATAAATTCACTTTAATAATTTAATTTTTAAATATATATAAGAATATTATTTTATTTGTAGTACAAGACAATAGTAAATATTTTGCCTGATAATATTAATTCTTTGCCTATTTGACATTTGGACTTGTTATTAAATTATTGTAATATACACTAAATTTATACCGGTATGACTATATAGCCAAAGGGTATAATAAATTTGCTATTACGTTTGTGACGCAGAGAAGGAGGGGGGTCGGGTAGATGTAGATTCAAGTATATGAATCGGATCAGAATCGAAAAATGAATTGATTTAGCTATGTATTATAATTTAGTATAATTTTGCCAAAAGTAATTAACCGGATGATATAATGTATATGTTACGGTCATACGGGTATCTCAGAGTTGATACAGTCTACTCTACCACACTCTTCTTCGTTTTTATTAGATATGATCCGAAAAGGGTTTGAACGGGAGACTTTTCGATTGAAAAGCCGCCACTTTACCACTAAACTATCGGTCAGATAAGTTTGATGTATATTGTAAGGGGTGTTCAAAATTGAGGTATCATTTTGATTTTGCCGCCATTTTTTTTCTACCTGAAATTTTTCTACGACGTTTCTTTAGGTTTATTCTAAATAGATTCCGGTTAGTAAATATGAAAGGTTACATGAAGGAACAACGTGTTTTTGTTATCACAACATTTTTTGAAAATGTTAAAAGTTTTCAAGATGTAATTAGGAAATTTCGAACAAATTTTGGTAGAGAAAATGCTCCAACAAATCGTGCCATCAAGGTGATGGTTGATAAATTTTTTTTAAATTGGATTTTTTTTGTGGGGTTTTTGTGAAATTGAAAGTGTACAGCAATAATCCCACAACAATTCAAGAGCTTAAAAACAAACATTATCGAGCAGATTTCAACCATTAAGAACATAGTTTATTGAACAACGTGATTCAGAATTTTGGTAAAAGATTTGAAGCCTGCCGAAGTAGTAGCGGGGTGGCGGGCGGCACTTGGTAATTTTTCATTTGAAATTTAAATTTGACATAATTTTTCATTATTAACCGGAACCTATTTGTAATAAATTAAAATAAAAATATATTTAATATTTCAAAAAAAAAGTCTTTTTGTTTTATTAAAATTAAAATGATACCTCAAGACTATAATGAGTTAATATAATTAAAAGATAGGAACTTGTTATCTTCTCATTTTGCCGTAAGTATTTCTAAATCTTTATTATTTCAGCACTTTTTTAGGATAAGTCTTTTTTACATTTGAATAAACCTAATTCCTAAAACACTTTTCATTCGTTGTAATGATCGTAAAATATGTCAATATCCAAAATTTTTGAAATATTCAAAATCAAAATTATACGCGTTTTCCCGGGTATACCATTTTTCAAAGTTATACCAGGTAGTTATTCAAAGTTTTCCAATTTTAGTTAAAAATTGGATTTTCAAAATTCAGGTTTTAATACATGGATTTTTTTGATAAGCCAACGTTAACATTAAGGGTCGTATTTTAACGTTAAATTCTCTATAAACTTCTCTTAAATGTCAATATAAAAAATTTTTGAAATAGTAATAAATTGATTATGATGCAATTTTTGATAAAATGATAAAAATGTATTAATGCAATGAATTTTTAGCAGATATAAGATTCCAAGGCTAAGGAATTTAAAGATTCTATCTCGTTAGATTTTATAATCTTTGAATATTTGATTTAATAAAAACCAATTAGAACTGTTAACTGTCTAGATCTAAATGTTATTTTTCAAACTAACTTAAAGCTCTTTTTTAAATGCTGACTGTTCAACTGATAGGCTAATAAGCCCGTCCATTGGTACATGATCTTAATAAATTTTTCAAATATTTGGGACATTTTTTATTATTAGAATTGATCTTAATGAACTACTGTGCCACTTAGCTGTAAATAAATAAGTTAATTATATAAGTTATATTAATTATACAAGTGAAATACATTAGTTTTGGAAAACAATTATTTAATGTCAGTTAAAACAAAAAAACATATTTTGAGTTTAAAATTTTTCGCGGCACTGTATAGATATTAATAAATATTTTTAACCAAAGGATTATAATAAAGTTTTTTTTTTTTGTTGTTTTTTTTTTTGTAATTTTGCCTCCTAATTTTTATTCCGTTAGTTAAATAAATCATAAAAAATTAGTTGTGCTGACCAATATGTTGTATGCCAATGAAGATTATGAATAAAGATAGCCATGTAAAAATAAAAACCCACTTTTTGACTAATTCTATACCCACCATCAGTTTACATCTATAAATTGAAATGTTAGTAAAAAAAAAAAAAAAACAAAAAAAAAATTAAGAAAAGTTATCAGTACCGTTATGAAAAAATAAAGAGGACGACAAGTAAATAAAGAAAAAAAAAAAATTTCTCACAAATTGCCTATTTTTCATATTAAAGGCTATTAAGAAAATTTTCTTATTTTACTCATACTATATATATATATATATATATATATATATCTATACATATACAATTGAATGTATCTTATAATATTAATATGTACATTAATATGGGAACTTTATAAAATTATACAAAAACAAATGTTTTTAAGTTCTATGTATCTTTTTTTGGTTGTCTTTTGTTTTTTTTTTTTTCATATTATTCTCTTTATTTTGGCTCATGTTTTATGTTGCGGCTAATGTTATAATTGAGTCAGTCTGAAAAACAAATGAATATACAGTGAAAGAAATCAGGATAATCCAAAAAAATATTTTACTAAATGCCGCAATAAATAAAATTAAAGAAAAACAAAATTAAAAAAAAAAAAAAAACATATTTACAATATTTGTCATTGTATAAATAATATAAAATATTAAGGATTAACATATGTACAAAGCAAGGATTTATATATATGTACATATATTTACATAAATGAATACATATTCAATTGAAATGTACCTTATATACACCGTTTTGCATGTAACAAAATTTAATATCTGGAATAGAAAAATAGTAAACAATGAAAAATAATTTAATATTATTTTTTTCATAATAATTTTTCTATAATGTCAAACGAATAGGGTAACAGATACAATAATTGGTATTAAAATATAGAAAATTTGGATATTTAATTTAAAAGTGATAGTTTTTATAATAGAGGATATTTAATATTATTATTTGGTATCAATGCATAATGGTATACAAAAAAAAAAAAAACGAAAGACTCTAATACTGGCTGTTATCATATATCTAACATTCTTAAATTTAAAATAGTTTTTATTAAATTAATATTTTTTTTTTTAAACTATTAACAAAATTCCTGATTGAAATACATATAAGTTAAAAGTACAAGTAAGGCTGGAATCTTTACGACCCTAAAAGATACTGTCAACTTAAGATGTTGTATTTTGTTTCATGTGATATTTTTGTACATTTTTTGCAATTTCTTAATCTTTAAATCTCTTTACCAACATTATCATAATTTTTCTTAAAAATATATATTTTTCCTTAGTAATTCATTTTTGACAATTTAAAAATTAAGAGGCAAAAGACAAGGTGGATTGTATAAGCTTTTCTTCGTGCATAATAGGGTTTGTGTTTTAAAGTGTGTTATATTTCTTGTAAAGTTTAATTACTTTTTATTGGTCCACCCCGAATCCGCGATCACATTTAACCCATCTGCTAAGTTTTTCTTTCTTATGCCAAAAAAAAACATTCATAGCAAATTTCTAAAAATCAATTATTAGAATTTGACATTCCCAAAACTCTCAGAAACTTCAGATCTCATGATGTGTCTCTATCTACCAAAAGTGAACTAATTTCGACGGTTAGAATTCGATATATCTCGAACAGTTTAGGGTTTTTGTATGGGAACATCCCGTTCACGTGGTCGATTTTGGTCCCATCAAAAAATTTAACTGAAGTATTGACGAAGAAAGCATTTACAACAAATTTTATCAAAATCATTTTAAAATTACGTAAGTATTGTATTCACAAAGGGACACACGGAAATACCCAAACAAATTTCTAGAATTTACGCATTTCCAACAAAATGGAACAACTTTTATTTATCCAGGAATTTATAACCTTTTCTTCTATTGTATTAATACAAGAAGAAAAGCTAAAATAACATTTGTTTTAACACAACGGTATTCAAAATACAAAAAAAGCGGTTTCGAGGGTAAATAAATATACTTTTCCCCTATACCTGAATATAAAAAATAAAATTTTTTTAAAATCCTATGCAATACGGTTAATTTGAGTACACAGAAAAAAGTGAATATATGTATATATTTTTTTACTTATAATTCTGAATATTTACTTAAACTTTATATACTATTTGCTATTCTATTTCTATCTCTTTTCTTTGCAAAAAATTTTAGTGAAATTAATTTTCTTCGTCATTTGAAAAAACAAAAACAAATTTTTCATATTATTCATCTGCACGATTTTATGAGTAACTCCCTGCTTTTGCTTTATTCTTCATATTGAGAACATTTTGATGGCTAGGTCAAAAGAAAAACTGGTCCAGTGACACAATTCAATACTTTTAAAGTAAAACAATTACACAGTGACTGTGGGTAAATGGCAGAAAATAAAGCTAAAATAAAAATTATTGGTCGCAAGTAAACGCGAGTTTTTTTTTCGCTTTACGTAATAGTAAAGTAAAAGTAATTTTATTCTTGAATATAGACTCAATAGTCAGGACTTATTTTTTGTTCTTAAAAGACTAGATGATATGTTTTTTTTTTTTAATTGAGGTTGGGAAAAGAATTATAGAAAAGAAATGAGAATGAATATAATCTTAAATTTATTCATAATATAAAGATAAATGAAAATAAAACCAAATAAAAAAAAAATCGTTGTTCAGCTAAATTCTAAGTCCATACATTTACTTTAGTAATCAAATATTTCAAATTTAATTTTATAAAGTTATTAAGCAAAGCTTTGCTATTAGTCAAACTCCGGCGGTCCAAAGCTCGGTTGAAAAGGGAGGAAGGAAGAAAAGTTGCAACCTAAATGGCCACATACATCGACGTCTTAGGAATTAGGAAAATGTTATATAATGCAATTGAACTTGTAACATAGTTATAAGAACTTCAACGCATTATGTATTTCAAATTCTGAAGCAAATTTTCAAACCAAACGGATCTTTAAAGATCGGGGTTACGAATAGGTTAACAGCTCTATCCAGTAAAAATTATTGTTACGAAACCTATAAGGAGGTCAAGGTTCCACAACGGACACTACACACTACATGACACAACATGTCATAGAAGAATAAAATAGTGTGAAATTTATGGATCTCACAGATTAGACATTTGCAATTGCAAACTTTACTTAGGATAAAATTTGTTTGAATCAATTAATGAAAGCAACTTTTCATAGGTACCCACCAATAGTCAATATAACAAATTTATACTCATTCCAACCGTTGGAACTCTAAATCGCTTTCTGCTTAACAAAACGCTGAGTTAAGTAGACATACACTTAAACAGTGTATCTAAAAATGTTTTATGAACTGTATTTGGAAACTATATTACAGATATATTTTTAAAAAGAAACTGTCTCGACTAGTCGCTGTAGCGAAACGCTTATTTCTGAAAGCGAAACGCACAACAAATTGACAGCTTAGATATTATTATAGGTTTGTATTAGAAGAAAATTTTAATGAGGATCATAATCTTGATAAAAATAATAAATACAAAATAGTTTATAACTTGTAAAGAAAAGCGGTGACCCATAAAAAATGGTAGATATGAAGTAGTTTTTGGATATTATAAAAGTTTAAGCAAAAACCAAATAACTGTACATTTCAGAAATAAAAATTTGCTATATTTACATGATAGTATGATAATATTTGTATAATATTTAGAAAAGAAATAAAAAATTTTTTGGATATTTGAAGGCAGAATTATATTACAAATTACATTTTTACTTTGTTTTTTTTTCAAATTTTTTTCAGTTTCATGATAATTTTTGATTTTGCTGTCATTTTTTTTTTTTCTATTCTTTTTCTAATGGGGAGTTTTATGATTAGAAATTCCTTGAAATTGTCACAAATATGGCGACACTATGACCAAATATTAAAATTATTTTTCAAAAAGTTTTGCAAAAAAAAAAACCAACAGAAATTCAAAACTAAAATATGCCGAGTTATTACTATAAAGAGAAATAAACTTTCTTTAGATGAAACGAAGGTATATTTTAAATTAAAGAGAAAGAGAAAGTTATAATTTTATTTTAATAAATAATTAATTAAAAAATAAATTAAAATAAATCATTGGTACCGAAAGATTTATTATTAAAAAAATTTATTTGATATAAACTCCATATGTCGTGTTTTAATTGTCTTATAAGTAAATTGGAATTACATATTAAATTATAAAATTAATTATTTACTTTTAATAACATTTTATTATACCACTATCTGACCAATGGCGTATTGTTCTAAAGACCGAGTTTCTAAGTAGAAGATCTCGAGATCAAACCAAGGTCAGATCATATCTAAAAAAAAAATATCGTAAAATTGTATAGTTATATCGTAAACATTAAAGCGCAATTAACGCCTCATCTTAAGAGTACTTGAACAAAATAAATTAGGCCTATAAAAATGGGTTTATTGAAGAATGAATTGTTCTTAAAATCACCGCAATTCAAATAGTAATTAACCAATATTAAGCGCCTCAAAACAACTTATCGCCAGCCACGTAATGAGAAATCAAAAATATAGAATTGTTCCGAAAAATTTGAAAAAGGAGAAATATTAACAGGGAGCATCATCATAGCTGCTAGGAGACAAATAATATTATATTCTTATTATTATATTTATCTAAATGAATTACACATACAATTTAAATATGCATGGGAAAGTACAACACCTTATAACATGAAGAAACATCTTAGATTTTCAATAGATATAATTTTATATTTTGACTTTAGAAAGTATTTCTGTACCTGTGAGTTATATTGTTCAATTAAATTTTTTATGCCCTTTATTTGAACTCAAAGGCAAGTTGAATTCAAATAAATAGTTGAGTAGTTGAGTAGAATCGAGAACCAGAAAAGTTAGGTTATTTCATTTACACTGAGATTCGAACTATTACTCTTGAATTAAAGGTTTGCACTTTAATTCGTTTGTCATCCAGACGTATAAGTTTATGTATAAGTTTCTAATGTTTTTGTAAGAATATTGCTGCTGTGGAAGCTTTATAAGTATCTGCCTGCACCTCAAACCTTAAGGAATTAATATATTTTTAAATCGCTGAAAATTGGAAAAAAATGAATTTCGAAAATATATTTAGAATGGTGTGCATTTCTATTGAATATCTTTCATTTTAAATAAAAATCATGAAAATCTATCGGTAATTTGCCTAATAATATGTACGTTCTCAACTTTTTTCGTTTCCATATTGAATCTTATGAATCAAACATCAGTATAATTGCTTACAGTAACTTTAAGTTGTGTAAAATTAATAATTCTCAATTGTTTTATTATACAAATAAATCCGGAGTTTAAGTCCATTAATTTCTTAATCTTTTAATTTTCATTAAAATCTTCAACAATATTAATAAGTTTTTGTTAAAGCACTTCATAAATGGTTTTTATACCTATAATATATTTTCCATTCAGAAAAACTCTTTTTCTCTTGCCCCAACTAACTGAAGCATATTTCATACACTACTCTGCTACACTTGTCATTCTCTGTTATAAACTCTTACAATTTATTACATTGTTTACATATATATATATATACACACACACACTCTTTTTTCGAAAATTAACACCAATTATTCAAGAACTACTTGTACAGAAGATATTAAGGAAAACCTTAAAAAACACGTTGAAATTCTTGCAAAAAATATAGTTTTTCCCCATTCTCAAGTTTAATCTTAAAGCAACTTCTTGTGCAATAAAAGAAAAGTATATACAAAGTCTGGGAAGAGGGAAATAGGAAAATAAAAATTAAATAAGGAGGTAAAATGCTTTTAACTTTCTAGCTACGTGTGTTTTAACAAAGAGCACACTTGAGGCAAAAATGATGTACAAAATAATGTACACAATAAATGGTATCCAATATATACAAAAACAAAAACTTTAAAAAAACCATAACATAACATGAAAGACTTGTGGCACCAGTCAGTCGGTCTCTTAAGATAAACAGGAGAGCATTCCAATGTAACATTACACTATATATATTAAATTGTAAAGACGGTGAGTTGAAGGCTACTATTCTTGCACTTTTACTTGATGGTTTCAAATTTTTTTTTTTTGTTGCTTACTCTTCTAATAATAATGTTGAAGATGATGATGATGATGATGATTCTCCCCTGTGGGTAAATATCACAAAGAAATGTTAAAATGAACGTAAGAAAATCAAAAAAAATAAAGTTAAAAATTAAAATACGACAAGCACGTTAAAGAAAAACCACACCGTTGCTCTTGATTTGTTGTCTCTTTCTATTAAAAGTAAATTAAAATGTTATAGAAGAATTCAAAAATCAAAAATGAAAGTAAAATGTTGCTGAAAATTTTATTTGATTTTCTTTGAAATAAACAATGAACTTTATGAAATACATCGAATGTAATTATATGATAAAGCTTATATTGTAATTCAGTTTCAGGTATCAAATATGAAAAGCTTCCCAAAATTGAAATGACACACACCATGTAATATATAATTTAATAGTAATTTCATTCGAAATGTGTTGAAGATGACACTGTAGCAGAAATATATTATAAAGAGTA
This sequence comes from Dolichopus griseipennis, assembly GCA_963082915.1. NCBI lineage: Eukaryota > Metazoa > Arthropoda > Insecta > Diptera > Dolichopodidae > Dolichopus > Dolichopus griseipennis. Next base: position 29,425 of record CAUJBZ010000191.1, read on the forward strand.
GCCTTGTAGTGCTACATTAAAATATAATAAAATAACAGTAAGATGCAAAGGAATTAGTAATACCATACACCCAATAAATTAAATTGACAGTTACACGAAGCCCTACTTCAACTGATATTAAGCAAATAGAACAGAAATGCTTTTTACCAAATAACAATTTTCATACTTTATTATTTTCGAAGATATGCTGGTTAGATCTAAGGAGGCGTTTGACAGTTACTTTTCCGAATAACTACTTTTATCCCTCTAAAAAATTTTAGAATCTTAAAAAAACACGATAGAACATTTTTGTACCAAATTTTAAGTTTCTATCATTATTAAATTCGAAGATATGCTTGCTGTTCTAGAGAAGTGAGTAGAGGGAGGTACTTCAACCACCACCCCAAGTTCATGCCAACATTTCGGGAGAATATTGAAAATATGGCCGAACCAAACCTTGTACCAAATTTTAATTTGCTATTTATACTAATTTCGATAAGCTTATTAGGTTTTTGGAAGTGTGTGGGAGATCCACGAACCACCACTCCAGTTGATGCTAAATTTCTGGAAAACAATGAAAATAGGAAAAAACACCCTTGTATCAAACTTAAAATTTCATTACCTTTATCCAAATGGGGCAGAAGTAGCCACGGTCTTGTGGTATTTCTGTTGGATGCATACGTATTTGTAATGTAATATTAAAATTAATATCCTTTAATTTTAGGATTGTTTCATACATAATCAAAAATTTCATAAATCTGTCACTTATCTAAAAAAAAGTTCAATAGAATGAATTTAAATAAACTTTACACTTTTTTCATTAAATAATATAAATGGCTCTTTTTTAAGATATTTTGCAATACATTCCCCTACGTTTCTGGCTCCATTTTTGAAATTTCTGTGCAAAAATTCAGCTTTGGTTCATGAACATTTTTTGATTTATTGGTGTTAACCAGATTCCTCAAGAAACCCCAATTAAAAATAAAGGCTGTCCAATCTGAGACTGTTCAAAAAGCTTGCATTTTATGTCTAAGTTAATTTAATCTTATTGGCATATTATAGCGTTTGTGGCGTCGTCACATTTGTTCTGGACCAATTGGGTAGCACGTTGACGATTGTACACAGTTCGGTCCGTGTTGACACTTTCTCTTACAGCATCTACAGTTTGTTCAGTCTACTGCACCCAGATCTTAAATGCAGTTATTAAGCTTCTTATTATGTTTGATATCGTCGCAGTAATTATATGCTAACGGTATATGCTTTGTGTTGTCATAATTGATTGTCCGCAATTTCAATAAAATCCAACAATTTATACACGTTCCTGTACTGATTGAAATAAACAAATTTTAAGACTTTCCGATCAGTCAGTCTACATTGGCATACACTGTATTCAAGAAAGTAATTATAGAAAATCAAATACAAATACATAATTTATTATACTTAAAACAATATTTCCACACATACACAACACATATCTTTATAGAGTATCTACCAACAATTTCGAATTCCTATTACAATACTAAGTCATACAAATTAAAAATGAAATAAAAATTTTGATTTATTTTTATTTTTTTTAAATAAATTAATTAAATAATATCCAAAATTTGTCAACAATTTCCTTTAAACATGCAATAAAAACAACAGCAAAACAATTTAAACCCTCAAAACTTTTTTTTTTTTTTACAAAATAACAAAACAAATATCAAATTTGTGCATTAATTCCATATGACCGGGTTGTCTCTGTGTAAATGACAGGCATAAAAAAAATTTCAACTGTCAAAAATTTTTAGAAAACTGTAACTTTAATAGATGATACCTTTTCAAGTATATACAGAAATATATAAAAGTATTAAAAGAGCTGTCATTGTCCTTTTTCTTATCTGTAACGAGCACTTCTTTCAAAAAATATACAGGACTGAAAATATATTCAACAAAAACTATATTTTCAATCTGATGATTATTTTTGTATGTTATAATGTTTGATTCTGTCTTTATAGTTTCATTTTAAATTTAAGTTTTACAAAATTTTGATTTAAAAAAAAAAATGTTTTTTTTTTGTCGTACGCTTGATTGAAATTTTTTTTTTAGTTTTTTTATTTAAAAGGACAAAAGTTAGGTAGAAGGGATGAAGAAAATCTTATACATTTTTTGATTGTGAACCAATTTTAAGTTATTAAAATTGGAATATGAGGGCTTTTAACAAATGTCAAAAATTAACAATACAAAACAAATTAGAAAAAAAATATATATATTTTTGGAAAAATTTATGCAATAACAATAATATTAAAGTAAATTTTTTTTATCTTATCTAATTGCACAGTTCCTGTACTGATTTCAGCATCATGCAGGAGAATGAAAATTAGAAAAAACGAGGAAGAGAGTATATGAGACTTTCTATCAATGAATATAATATTAACATCATATCAATCGGTTAACTACTTTTTTCAAAATTTCAAGTACACAATTTATTAGGCTGTGAGTTATTTATAAAAGTTGTATCACATCTTTTCGAAACTCTTGCATTCTTCTTCTTTTTCTGCCTATCCATAATTGGATGTCAGAGGCCATATGATATTGGCAACGTTGTCCTGAAATATCTTTCGTTCAGTTGCTAAATAAATTTAATAACCAATGTTTCTGATGCCTGTCCAGTGTCTAATGTTGCACAACCATGTTAATTGCTTCCTTACTATACCTCTTTTTACCACAATTTTCCCTTAAACAATTAATTCTAGTTTCCACGAATTACCTTGTACCCAAGGTATGAGATTTCTTTTGTTTCTTCAGTCTCAGACGATTTTCTCTCTCCGAATTGACTCTACATAGAACTTTTTCGTTTGTAATGTCATATGCTTATGATATTTTTAGCAATTTTCGATAGAATCACATTTCGAAAGCTTCGAGTTTGTTGAATTCTTTCACATTTAAAGTACATCACATAGGAGTATAGACCAAACATAGCATTTAAGGAATTAGAGCTTCATTAGATATTAATATAATGCTCATATTAGAAGAATTCTATAGCAGGGACTCGAATTTGTTACACTTGGCTAATAGCCGGAGGGACATACAGAGCTGATTAAAACTTGAGTCTATACCTACACCCTCTTCTTTCCAGTGTCCACAAACGGTATGGCAAATCACGTGTTTAATGATTTTCAACATTACTCTGGATTAGATTTTTACACATAAAAACTTTTTAAAATAGGTTCCTAATGAAATAGTTAAATAGTTTATAGAAAAGTTTAGAAAAAAACCTTAAAACTTTACAAGAAACACCTAAAGTTCTATTGGATACAATAACCTTGATCTCTGCGAACTAAAACCTTGAACTTACCGCGATATAGTTTATAGGATCACATAATTAGGTATCATGGAACATTTAAAAGGTCTACTACTAATGTTTTAATTGTTTGAGGTATTCCTTAAAATGTACCACCTATTAGATAATATCACTTGAGTATAGACAGGCTTATTAGCTGAACAGTTGAAGAGTTAAAAAAAAAATAGAAAATATCAAAAGAAAATAATAGTGACAACTAGAGAGTTTGCTGCAGAGTTGAACCTAAAGCTTATTAAGAAAGTAATTAAGCCATAAAACGACCTAACTTGATTAAATTTACAAGGTTTTGAAAGAGATGGAAAAATTTTGTAGTAGAACTATCATTTTTGAATTAGAAATACTGGGAGTTTGAAATGAACTTACGTTTCTAAAACAACACACAGCTAGATTGAGGAAATTTCTTAGGAACCTTTGTAACGGCACAGAGGGATTGATCAGATGGTAAAGTAAAGAAGTTTTTTTCAAATTTAATTGTTATTTCAAAAATTTTTTAAATTACTATACTTTTCATCCATTTTTATTAAATTTAAAACTTTAATTAAATATCAAATATGTATTAAATTTCTGTACCTATTTTAAATCAATAAATTCGAGGTTGGCGAGGTTTTCATTTTTATTGTTACCACAAAAAATTATATTTTATTTTTTAAAAAAAAAAAACCCAGTAATATTTCTGATTTTTTATTGTTTTTGTTTTTTTTAATGTTTCAACCAGAACATTAAAATAAATTTTAAACCACTATATAATAAACTGAATGTGGAATAAAGTACAAAAAAAAGGAAAAAACAAATAATAATGTACCCAAAAACCATTGTCACCATTAACAATGAAATTCAATTTAATTTTCATTTCAGGTGACAAAATTCAAAAAAAAAAAAAAAACAACCAAAGTTGGCCTTCAAAAATTATTACTTTAGTGACTTCATCTCCGTATTCCCAAAAAACGGTATACTCGTACATTCAATTTTCATGAAATAATATTTGCATATTATTTTTTAAATGAAAAACGAGTGAGAATATAGTTGTCCTTGTCAACTTTTAGATCCTCCATTTTCAATTTTAACCTGGCAGCTTTGCTAAATTCACAGTAATCGGATTGAAAACTTTGTAAGCCTCTTTGCATAAAGTTTGTTGTTCTAGAATGTAGATTATTCCATCTCTGGCATACTTTTAATATCGTCAACAGTATTATAATCTCGAGACTAATTTTTAAAAATTTTTAAAATTGTGTTAACGATTGTACCAGGTGTTCAAAAAACGGACTACAAATTTTTTAAAAAATCGAAAAGTTGCTTGCCATATTATATTACACACGGTTTTCAACCTTCGTATGTTATTAGTTCTGGAGGAGCAATTTTAATATACCGCAAGACCTTTCACTTGGGTATAAAGACCTAAAAAGTATATATGAAAAATGATCAAATAAAATAAAGCCCATTTATTAAAAGTAGGGCAAAATAAGCACACAACAAATTTTATAACTTGTGCTAAATATAACGTTTTTGCAATGTCCAAATTAGAGTTACCAGATGAAAATAAATTTTTCTAACTGGACTACTGTAATAGCTTTAAACTTAGTAATTCTTTAAAATTCACTTTTTAAACCTTGGTCACGATGTCAAATATGTTTTATAAGGAGAGTGTGAATGTCACTATTTTGTGCAAAATAGTTAGTGCCTTTTATCTTACAAATACCTTATATAAAACATCGAGGGCAATTGCGACATATCATATCAAAAAAATATTGTTTTAAAACTTGTTGTAGTCGAATTGCTGAACTATTTCATTTGATATTATATGTCCCTCGTCCACCACCATAATTAAGACATCGAGGGCAATTTCAACATATCATATCAAAAAAATATTCTTTAAAACTTGTTGTAGTCGAATTTCTGAACTATTTCATTTTATATGTCCCTCGTCCACCACCATCATTATATTATTCATCCATATATCAGTTCTATGTATCTATCTATTCTATCTATTTGTTTCACCTATAAAAAACATTTTATTATTAAATCTTCAAAAAATTTAAAATAACTTTTTAATTTTTTCCATTCATTCAATATTTCGAACATATAAGCCTAGATTTGTATATCTTTCTATTTCACATTTTGTGACAATTGTTAAAATGATTTCCAATTCAGTGAAACTATTTTACTGCTTCCGTTATGACATACAAAACATAAAATCAAAAACAAATAAAATATACACGTGCATTAAATATACATTTTTAGCACATTTTCCAGAAAATTTTTAAAAAATGTGCTTATATAGTTTCACTCTGTCCGTTCATCCGTTTTTTTACAAAACTTTTACACCATTTGAATTAGAAAGAACAATGTTCAACTACCGGTAGATATTGCAAACAAAATAATGTCATAAAACAACTTTTTTCTCTAGCCCCACCCGTTATGAAGCTACAGCCGCTAAAAGTTGGAAAAAGCCCTATATTTAAAATGTTATAACAAAAGTTCTTATAAGGTATATTTTCAATCTGAAAACGGAAAAAGACAGCTGGTTTTGTAATCTTTATAAATTGAAATGCAAATATATAGAGTTGCCATACGTTACTAAAATTTACCGTTATGTGAAATTCATTTTTGCAAAATTTTTGGCTTCTCATATCTTCCGAACACCTTAAGCTAGACACATGAAATTTTGATTAAAGTTAGATCCTTAAACAACTGTAGCGCCCACTATTAAGAAGCTATATGAGATATCGAAAATTTAAATTATGCTATTTTTAAGCATCAGTACCTTGAATAGTAATATTCCTTGTTTTATCACAAACAAGTTTTTACTTTATAACTTTCAAAGTTTTTGAGCTATAAAAGTGCTAGTATACTCAAAATGCAGGGAAAGAGAAGGGTAATATTTTGAAGTAAAAAAACTGTTATGTTAATACCGTTATTTTCTTGATAAAAGGGATTTAATTGATATTTTGTTAAAAATATTGGACTTTAAGCCCTTATAACCTCAGACTGAGAAACTTTAGAATAATGTTTGATAGTAACTTAGAAATCTGCATTAATAAGCATTTAAATGCTATACTTACTTTTTTTTTTATCTTATTTAGTTCCAATTTTATCAAAATAAAACTAAATTATGGTTGAAAAATAGTTAAGGCCCCATAACTTCTAAACTAATGAAAATAGACCCCCCCCCCCCTTTCATACAATTTTTTGTTCTTCTCAATATGCCCGATCACCCATTTGAAGGAAGACCATCGAGTCGGGAACACCCTGTATATTTTTTACGCTTAACTCTGTACGAAATACTACATAATTTTAAAAATGTGCTTTTCTACAAACCCTTTGATTTTTTAATCAATTGTTTTATATTTTTGTATAGGTGAATAAAAGTTTTATAGGTATAGGTATTTATATTTGGACATAAAATTTAAGGTAAATCTGATTTAATACAAAAAAAAATTCAAGTAGTACATATTCTCTGTTCTATAGCGAATGGTACTGGCACATCATTTGGTCATAAATTATCAATTTTTTTTTATGTTAAAATATAAATTCAGATTCATAAAATTTTCTTCTTGTCAAATATTTGCTCATTCATAACCTTAAATTACTGAATGAATTATACAGGCTTATATTTTGTAGTTGTATCTGCCAATGAAATTGGAAAATCGTAGAAAATTTTGTTGAATTTAAAGATATAAATTCGAGGACAATAGTACTGTACTATTACCAGTGAGTGTTATTTGTACTACTGCTACACACCTGTAAAAACCATAAAATCATCAATCAGAATAAAAATGTAATGGATTGGAAATAATTAATGGATTTTTACTGTTTTATGGAATTGTTTATGATTATTTAGTAGTAAACACTGTTGGTGCTGGCTTTGTTATAGGTAGGTATGTATTGCAGAAGTTTAAATAAATATTGAGACACTTTTATACTGTGTTTGTCCGTTTTATTTTAAGGAATATGTATATTTATATATGAATAAGTTTTTAAAAAAATTATTATTAAAATAATAATTATTGTTCATAGTTCTATTTGTCATGAAAAATTTGAAAAATATAAAATTTCAATTTTCCACAACATTAAATTGATTAATATTCTATTATATTATGTAAGATTTTAATAGACAAAAGTTCAGAAGACTTGAAAATTACAAAGTTGGAGGGTTTTAGCTGCAACAAAATACATCATACTATCCATCTTAGTTCTAAAAGTGTAATATAGATAATAGAAAAATAAATATTTGCTCATCAATGACTACAAAATTATTAAATTCATAAAGCCATAACAGTTCTAAACCTTCTCCTATAACTCAAATTCTCGCATATGTAAATATTCGGCAAAAAAAAGATACACTGACTTTGTATACAAATCTAAAAACCCTCCTAATTTTATTTCCATGCATAAAATTGCAACAAAGCATTTAATATGCATTCAAAGTCTTTATTGCTTTATTGCATACAGCTTTATTTCCCTGCCCCGCTGCACTTGCTATACAATAATTCAATTAAGAATTATTTTAAAACAAGATAAATAATTTATTATATCTATTGTATTAATAAGGGCTATCTCTTTTTTTAGTTTTTAATATAAGAATTGAGTAAAACACGTATTGAAGTCGTTTTCACTAGTTCTGACTTCCGAGAATCTTACCATTATATCAATCAATTGTAAATCTTTTATAAATAAAACAAATTTGTGAATCTTTAGGGTGCATAAATGCATAAATGATAAAACGCGTGAAATGTTAGCTTTAATAAATTATAAGAGAAGTTTCAAGAAACTAAAAAATACAAAAACACATTCATTTCCATAGTGCAATTTGTTCATAAGGGGCCTCGGCAATGAAATGGTTAAGTATTTTCCTTGTTAACCGAGGGAGTGTAGGCTCAATTTCTGATTATTGAGTAATAATTTTTCTTTACAAAACCCCTTGGTAACACAAAAATAATTTAAAATCTAAAATATGTATCATGTACCCAATAAAACAATATTATGCATATAAACTAACAGAAAGTATTAAAAATATAATACACAGCTGCTCGCAAGGCCTAGATGTTTGGATAGAATATGCTATATCTCCCTACTTTAAACAACAGCAACCACGAAAATTTGTTCTTTAGAGAGGTTCAAAATGTGAAAAAATTTAAGGAATAAGTTATTAACTTCCGCCAAAACTACAATAAAATTGGGCTTGCATGAGTCATACAAGCTACAGAAACTTATTAAGTGTACTGTCCTAAAATATATTTTTATTTATTATTTTAAATATGATTTTATAGTTTTTAACAAGTTTTCTATTTCGTTCTTTCCCCATTTTATATGAATATTTTTTATATAGAAAAAAGTGCTTAACACGTTTTGAAGAAAGTACAAACAGGATTAGTTTTAAAATTTTTCCAAGAAAACGTATTACAAAAAGTAGAAAATCCTTTGAAGGATTTTTTTCTTCCCAAAATACTGGTACATAGCAAAGAGTACACATAAATCTTAATCAAAGTAAACGATGAGAAAAAGAAAAATAATAATAAAATAAAAAAATAAAATAAAGTCTGTAAGCCACTTTACATCACTTTAGCATTATTGTAAAGTCAAAATTTTTCCATTTAAATCTGTTATTTTTCTCTTACCATGCCAAACTTTTTTTTTTTCCTTCAAATTACTTTTCATATTGTTAAAGAGTGTTTTATATGACTAAAGGATTAAAGTAATCCGCGAATGACGTTGAACGCAATTTTAAGTTAATATTTTGAGATTTAGTACAGAGGTACGTGCCCAATAATTTTACTGATATGCACATAAAAAAATGGGCAACTCATTACAAAATCAAATTTTATTGAGAAACTTATTGAAAGATTTGGTGGGAGATAAGAAAAGGAATTTCAATTTATACATATAGGATGAAAATAAATCATAGAATAATTGAATGGCCTCCTCTATTATAGCTGGAGCCGTGCAATTAAAATTTTATGACAATTATTCATATATGTGCTATAAGCTGGTGTTCAATATGGACTTTGTACGGAAAGTTTAATTATTAATTCACTTACGATGAATGAGCCAAAAGCCTTATAACTTATACCACTAAAAATTTAACTTATTATGTTAGGGCTTGGATAGCCAGACTGGAATTTGATTTTACAATGATTCTTAGCTTCCATTTATACTACGATTTTATTAACTAATTTTGCATAAATCAGCTTTTATTAATATGGTTCTTAATTACTAACATGAATTCTTAATAATTATAATTATTCTTAATAATTTATTACATAATATTATTGGTTTTAATATAGGCTTGTTAAATCATGTTTGATCAATTTACCTTGAAAAGATTGCTGACTTAATATATATTAATAAATTACTTAATACAATGTTAATGACCTTATGGATGTAATGCAACTTTAATTTATAACGAAAATCATTTAGATCTGAATAAAAATGTTATTGTTTATTAAATAGAATTCTTGGAAAGTATGCCAAAAGTGCAATAAAAGGGTTATTTAAGTTCAGGATTTTTTTATTAATATACTACTTATAACAAATAAGTTCATATTGAAAACGGGGAATTACCCCATTTTTCAAAACTCTAATTTTGTAGCCAACTTAAAACTTGATTCCAATTAATATACGACCTTATAAATACTCTGGAAAAAAGAGAGTACATTGATTTTGTATCCAACTTTAATATGCTTCGGAACATTTTTAAGAGATATTAAAGGGTACATTGATAGGTACTTATTGTTTAACAGCAATTACTTTACTCATATATTTCGATATTATCATAATTTCAAAAATTTTTTCAAAATAAAAATAAATTCGACTCTTGATTTTAAATTTCAGCTTTATTACTTTTATTTCAAATTGTGTATTTATAATCTTATACAATAGCTAAAGCAGAGTAATAAACAGCTTAGTGAATATAATGATTATAGAAACTGAAGCCTAGTCTAAATGACTTGGTAAATCCCCTATATTCCATAAAGGGTTGGAAAAAGAATAATAAATAAAATCTCATTTTCAAGAGGACTTTCGGTCCACTCCACATTGGTTTTAATTTTTAGGGGACTTTTGTCATTCATCATATTTAATTAATTCTTACATAAAACACAAAATTTATAAAAATTCGCTCACAAGTTCAAAATAACAATGTACGTTTTGTGAAAATCTTAAAATTCTTGTTATCGTATGTTTATATCACTATATGTTATAAATATTTCACTATATACATTATGTCACTTAGGTAAATTGATTTTTTTTGAGTATTAACCTATCCAAAATAATAAATTACCTTTTCTATAATCTTTATATCTTAAAACATTCTCAGAGCATCTACAAAAAATTTACAAACACTATCTAAGTATTCTAAATAAACAAATTGCAAAAAGGAAATCTTGTTTTACTACTTAATGTTGGCAAAGATAAACGAATTTTTAAGATCTTCTTTTATATCTTCTATATCTGGTGTATAATGAAAAATCTAATATGCATCCAAGATGCTAAATCAGCTAACAAATACTTTTAAGGTAATTGTTTCAGGGAATAATTTATTATGTTTATTTTACATGTGAATGGTATACATATATACATATATATCATTGTTATTATAGTAAAACTATAAAAATAATAAATTTATATCATGATATAACAAGAAAATTCCATCACTGATAATTTTCATTCTTATGATAACAAAAGAATTCTTTTATCTTATTACCATATTAACTATCTTATAGAAGAGCGATGCTTATAGCTTATAGCATCGCATCTAATTTTTTATTTTTACCTTCAATGTATGGTGTTTAATGCAAGGAATGATATAATTAGTCTAGTGAATTCCTGAAGATCAATTCTAATAATAACGAGGAGAATTATAGTTGCCCTTTTCAACTTTTAGGTACCCGTGCGTACACTATTAAATATTTAAAAAATAAGAATTTCATATATTGCAATTGAACTGTTTGACAGAAAATTCAAAATATTTGTTTTTTTTATATTTAATTAAAAAAAAAATTCATAAAAAAAGAGATGAATTAAAAAAAAATATGAAATTAAAAAAAAATATGCTCTGAACGAGATTCGAATCCACCTTTTTCAATTAAAAGGCCGACGTCCTAGCCATCGATTTTTTATTTATCTTAATTTTTTTTTTGAAAATTATTATAGTTGCTATGGTATCAATTGTATTGTTTTGAAAAGTTGTTTTGAATTTGGTTATAAAAATATTAAAATAAATTAATAATTTTTAATATAAATGAGAGTTTTCTGTCAAATTTTCTATAAAATAAAATTTCTCATACATAAAATAAATACAGATTTAATTTTAATTAAAAAGAGATGAATTAAAAAAAAAAAAAAAATTTTGCCCCAGTCTGGATTCGAACCGAGATATTTTGACTACAAGTCGCATGTCCTAACCACTACACTATGAAGAGACTAAAAATTCATCTACATTTTGTTGGTTTTTATATTTGATTTCTATTTAGTTATTAATTTTGAAGATATTTATATAATTTTGTCCGATTTCAACCAAAAACAATAAACCTACAAATTGTCTAAAAATTACTTTGTGAAAGTTTCGGAACTCTAGCTCTTATAGTTTTTGAGTTATCGTGCTGACGGACAGACGGACACACATAGTTAGATCGATTCACTTTTCGATGCTGATTCGATACCCTTGACACTTTATCTAGCTCATCTATTTCTATGCGTTACAAACGGAGGAGTAATTTTTATATACCCGATGTTCATATATGTATGCACGGTTATAACGATGTTCATATATGTATGCACGGGTATAAAGAATACACGTATTCCATTTAAACGAATTCCCACTTTACAAGATCAATTTCCATACTGTTTCAAGAGAATTGGTAAATTTTGTGTTATTAGTAAGACAAAGATATAATATATGTAATCTTGTCTTAGCCCTGAATATCTTAGTGATCTAGGGTCCCAAAGATAAACTGATTTTTTGTGTGTATACACACAATATTCATAATTTTTCTAACTAACATTCCGGATCCTTATGTTGAAGTTGTTTATTTATAGAAGTTGTATATATTTAATTAGTCCACTTTGTATACCAACATTATTGTTATCTTTGGTTTTCTTAAACCAGCGAATCATCTAAAAATTCGCATCACTGTTATACAGCACTTAACAAATTTTATATTTTCTCAAATATCTTACACTATTTTGGAATCCTTTAATTGAATTTTCTTTCAATGTTCCCGAAAATTTTACACTACAAGACGTCTTTCATCTAAGTCTGTTCAAGTCATTATTACCATTGGAAAAATATTCACATACGATATATTATATTAAAACTCCATCTCCATTTCTTCCTCGCATGGGTTTACGCATAAGGCGAGATTTAGAATTAAGTGAATCCGATCAGCATTAAAAAAGAAGTCTTTTTTAAATGAAGATTTGTAGGTTCCCTGTTGTTATAAGTTAAAATTAAGCATGAGCTTTGGAAAGTAGCCATAAACCTAAAAGAAGCAAGGCTATTTTGTGAATAGTTAGGTGTATTGTAAGCTAATTGTAGTTATCATTGAGGTTTTTAAAGACATTTCATTAAAAGTAATATGCTTAAAGCTGCACCTACCATTCAAAGTTCTTAATCCGATTTCTGTGATTTAGAAACCAGACTACGAGGTTAGAATTGATTATAAAATAAAAATAATTGCTAGACAAGTTATAAACCTTGTGAGCAGACCAGACCTTATACAGACCTTATTCTTAAATAAAAGAAAATTTGAAGAGAGTTGACTTAGGCCAATTACGATCTTCTTCATTTATTACTTATTGTAACTTATTCCTCGTTTATAGAAGAAAGGTAAGTTTTGTAGTGGATTCGACTCCAGATTTCCATAAATTTAAATAAATAAATTAAACAAAAATATTATGTAATATTAAAATATTGTGAGTCTATATTATGTTATAGATCATTTATAATAAATAAGCTTCTAAAAATTTCCCTTTTAAGGTTCCTTCAGAGTTTTTAACAACGAAACAAAATTGTACAGCCCCTTTGCATTCAGTCCAATTTTTCTTTTTTTTTACGAGAGACATAGGTTGGATTGACTAGTGATACGGATAGAAATGTGAAGGAATTTTTAGGAATCGTTTTTCGGAAATATAGAATTATGTGATTATGTGGGATGAGGAAAATTTAAATTGCAATCTGATACTCCTTAAAATCTTCGGAACAGCACAGTTCCAAACATGTAGATAGTATATCCAAGTGGATTGTGTTGTAAGTTGTGACTACAATTTATATTTTATTATTATTTCTTTCTTTCTCTTGACACTACACTTTAAATTATAAACCACAAATATTTTTACTTATTTTAAGCTAAAGAATTTTTAAAAAAATTTACATCCTAAAGATTTTACTGAATTGAAAGAAGAAATTTTTTTTATAATCAAGGGACAAGAGAAACCTGTACTGTATACTTTTTTTCATGGACTGTGGTTTTATTTTTTTTTTTTTTTGAAAAAATCAACAATTTAAGTGGAAGCAACAGAAGAAAGCACAACACACCCAAAATGTAAGTCGAATCGAATGTAGAAAAAAGTTAAATTGTTAGGTTTAAAATATGTTTGTGTATTTATTGTTTTTGTTTTGATCCTCCACTACCAAGGTTTTATGGTTTACTTTGGGAATACCTTTATGTGTGAAATTCAGTTATGCGTATAATTTCCTAAAGGATATCAAAAGTTAAAATTGCCACTTTCTTTCTTTTGTTTTATTTACCAAATTTTATATCTAGCAGGATAAATGGTAAGCCTTAACCTTATTCATATACATAAACACAGACACATATATATATGAAGGTGAAAAATTAAATTTGAAGAAATATATATATATATATATATAGAAGAGTAACTGGTAACAATACAATGTTTACTTTTGGTTAAATAAGATAATGGTGAATTTTTATATATGTGTGGTGGAAATGGATTGGTGTTACTCTAACATAAGGTCTATAATATAATAAAAGTTGTTGTTATATGATACTATATATACTAATATGCAAAAATTATATTATAGATATGAGAAAAAATTAATTCTCCAAAAAAACAACAAGTAAAGAACAAAGTAAGTTAGAAAAAAAATTAAATTGTTGAATTCTCAAATTCCCACAACTCATCAACGAAAAGACATTGAAAATGTTAGATATATTTTTTTTTTATTTTTTAATGTTAAAACCCAAAAGTAAATTGTGGTACTTTTTTTTTATTTCAATATCAGTATGAAAAGTTTTTAAAAATGGTTTTTATTTTGTGTAGTAAGAGTTAGAACCGAAAGATTTAAGTTTCCCAGAGAATTTATTTATAGTTAAATTCAGGTGATATATTTAAATTTAACTAACATTTATATAAATTTCGTTTTGTGTAGTGGTACAAATATAATTCATTTATAGTCTGAGACTAAATTTTGGATATTTTTGATTAGACTATACTCTTTTCACATGAAATTGGTCCTTTTTCACATGAAAAATTTCTATTTTCAAATCATTTTAATATTTTTTCACATTAAATTGATCTTTATACCCGTATGACTATTAAGTCAAAAGGGTATACTAAATTGAACATTACGTTTGTGAAACAGAGAAGGAGGGGGGCTATATGTATGAAATTTTATCAAAAATAGTTTAGTTTTATGGCCAAAGTTTCTGAAAATACAACTCCTTCTTTTGTATGAGCATTACTTTACATCTAATAAAGCTGTGTATTTAAAATTTTGCCAAAAGTAATTAACCGGATGATATAATGTATATGTTACGGTGAAACAGGTATCCCAGAGTTGACACAGTTTTCTATACTTTTCCTAGTTTTTTAAATCAATTTGTTGAAACTTTTTTTCTGTAGCCCCACCCATTATGGAGCTGCAGCCCCTCAAAGTCGGAAAAAGACCTAAATTTAAACAGTTATAACAACAGTTCTATATAGTTTATTTTCAACATGAAGACGTTAAAAGACAGCTGCTTTTATAAGCTTTATAAATTTGCAAATGCATTGGGTTGCCATACGATACTAAAATTTACCGTTATCCAAAACTAAATTTTTGAGATTCTCAAGAATTATCAAAAGTTTGCTTAATATGAATTTTGAAACCATTAAAGGTGTTATTAAGACTTAAAAATTAAATTATATTTGGACACTGTGTAACCGGTTTTTTTTGAGTAGAGTCGGATTATATTTTAAGTATTGATTTTACTATTATTAATATTTATATATATATATTTAATTGTAGTACCAGACAATAGTAAATATTAATCTTTGCTATTAATCTTAATTTGGACTTTTTACTAAATTTTTGTAATATGCATTATATATTTATATAGGATATGACCCGACCAAGGTTTGCGGGACTTTTCGATCATAATTTAAATGAATTTAAATAAATTTAAATAACAAAATTGATATGCTAAACTTGATCTGACAATCTAAATACGGATGGAAACAATATTCATGTATAATATATTCAGTATTAAAAAATTATCTTATCTTATCATACAGATAGGATGACATGTTTGTATGTTTGACATTTGCAGCGTTCGAATAGCGTCGCATTGTCTGCCCGGTAATAATAAACCAATATTAAAAAAAAAAGTTAGTTGAAATTATCAATACATTGATAAGAGTTTTATAAAAATATCTGTAGATACTTAGTAACTATTACTTATCTTATCTATTTATCTTTCTAGATTAATTTATAATTTTACCCTTTGTTTACTTTTTTATCTTATCAAGAAAAAATTACAATCACTATCACTTTTTTTGTGATAAATTTTAATCTAAAGGGGCTTGTTCTTATTTATTAAAATTTATTTATATTTATCGCAAAATTTTATGGTATAGAGCAGTGCTGTCCATCCAACGGCCCGCGGGCCAGCATCCGGCCCGCGGAGTCTTTTAATTCGGCCCGTTCGCTTTGGTTTGACTTCAAAATGTTTCGCTTGTAGAAATATTTTTGTAATATGTAAAAAAAAAATTCTACTTATAATTACAGAAAATTTTTAATTTATTATAATGGAAATTTTCTACTTAAAATTCAAGATTTTATATTTACTCGTAAAATACAAATTTTTTTATTTTAAATTCAAAATTTTGTAACTACGTATATTATATGTAAAATACTATTTTCACTTTTTCACATAACTACATTACTACATAGTAGGCCAAAATATGGAAAAAAAATTCCGTTATTTTCTTTGGCTTTTATTGGCTTAACTACCGATGGAGCTCCATCGATGATTGGAAACCAAAATGGTTTTGTGACCTTAATGAGCAATTGTATCAAACAATGAAATACGAAAGCACCATTGCATAATACACCAAGGACAGCTATGTGCAAAAATCTTAAAAATGGAAAATGTAATGAAAAACGTTGTGTCTACTGTCAATTTCAAAAAAAAAGATCAAAAGGACTAAATCACAGACAATTTCAAGCTTTTCTTTCTGAGGTAGGATCAGATCATGATGACATTATTTATTTCAGCCACGTTCGTTGGCTCACCAGATCGGCGACTTTAACTCGATTCTGGTCTCTTCGCAAAGAAATAGAAACCTTCACGGCAAGTAAAGGAAAGGATGTATCTTACTTTGAAGATATTCAGTGGATAAATGATCTGGCATTTTTGGTTGATATTACCAAATATCTTTCGGACCTGAATTTAAAGCTACAAGGAAAAGATTTGCTTGCCAATCAACAATTTGAAAATATTCAAGCATTTACTAAAAAAATAGATTTGCTGCAGACACAGATGCGTACTAAAAATATAGTTCATTTTACAACATTATCGACCATAGACGCAGCTACAATAAATTATTCCAAATATGCATCATTACTTGACAATTTAAAAAATGAATTTGATGAAAGATTTTTAGATTTTAAAAATCATGAACCAGTTATGGCAATATTTGCTAACCCGTTTGCCATTGATGTGAATACTACTGATGGTAAGTTCCAACTTGAATTGATCGATGTCCAAAGCAACAATTCACTGAAGACAGCATATGTAGAAAATGATTTTTTGACATTTTACCAAAAATATATAAAAATGGGTATCCGAATTTATCAAAACTAGCACATCAACAAATCGCATTATTTGGCAGTACATATACTTGCGAACAATTCTTTTCCAGGATGAAAAATGTTAAATCGAAAAAAAGAACATCACTAACTGATGAACATCTAAGTCGCATTTTAAGAATTTCTACATCAAAAATATCGGCAGATATTGATAAATTATCTGCTTAACATGCTTAATTCGTTCCACACAAATCTCGGGTGACAATTATAGGAAAACAAATTATTGTTAAGAAATCAGATTAAATGGATGTTGCCAGTAGTTTAATTTCTCTAAAAAAAATTAATTTAAGATCGCGATCAAGATGATCATCATGATCATCATCATCATCACTGACAAGATAATCAGAAAAAAAAGATGATCAAAATGCAACATTATTTGTATTCTTATTTCATATTTAATTAATTTTTTTTTTCAATGTATAAATTTATGATTTACTTTATTAATATGAACCAACTAATTTTAATAATAAATATATTTTAATTTGTCTAAAGAAATTTTTTTTTACTTTTGGCCCGCGAAACAAAATAAATTTTCAAAACGGCCTATCTTCAATTTGAGTTGGACACCCCTGGTATAGAGCAATAAAATATTGAATATACAACTGAAAAAAAACCAATTTTTTGGAAAATGGAAATAAAGCCCAGAGCCATAAAGCCTAATATTTTTAATTTTAAAGAGATGGGAAATATTAAAATAATTATATTGTTATTATATTATTCCAATTCCAAATTTGTATTTACAATTTTCTATATTTTGGCTAGTCCCAGTGCATCGGACTTTCCCTTTCGAACCACTTTTCACCTCTTCTTTATCCCTTCCTTTCACAACTTTTTTTACTGTTCTCTTGCCGGAAGAATAACAACGCTGTTATTGCATCCCGGTAATCTGATTGTGGGCGTGCATTTTTTTATTTAAACTAAAAATCTGAATTTTATTAAAAGTTCTGTAAACACACGTACGAACGGACGGATGGTCTGAAATTATAAATAGGTCCATTTTTACAAAACTTTTTGAAAATGTTTTAATTTTAAATTTTTAGTACATATATTATACAATATCTATTGAATGCTTTAACTTAAATTAAATTTGCATTAAAATAATTTGATTTAAATAACAATTTAAAACTCTCAGCTTGTTCTAGGCTTAAGTTAACGGATTATCACCAATATAAAAACAAAATTGCCCATTTATCAAAGTTTCATATACCGATGTTTTCTTTATTAGATCATATTATACCTACCTAATACCATTTAATGTATTTTGCATTTTTATTGTATGTAAGTTCTGGTGTGCACAAATTGTAAACTTTTTTTTCCAGGTTTATTGCGGTCAAATTCCAAAATCCAGAAAAAGACACAAAAAAAAAAACCAAAAAAAAAGGTAAAAAAAAATAAATTTGTTTTTTTCCTGGACTTAAATAAGATGAAAAAAAAAAAGTTTTATACTTCTTCGAATTAAAAAAAAAAGGAGCACCGGACAGAAACAATAAAATTTTTTGATTCCGTTTTATGTGCAGTCATAATACAGGGATCATTGAAGGATATTCTTTTCTTAAATACATATTTACTTTTTTTATTGGACATAACGGTTTTGTTAAAAGTTGTTTTTCATGTTGTACAACAAATTTAAAAAAAAAAATAATTTTGTTTTTCTGCATAAATTTACCGTTGCAGTTTTTTTTTATAACGGTCTACAATTTGTTTAAAAATTCATAGAATAAAGAGCTAAGGAATTTGAATTTTGAATGTGTGTGAATGAAAAGCAAGACGTAAGGAAAAAATATTTAAATAAATAAATTATATATTGCGGTTGTCATCAACATTATGAATGATTTTATTAAAAAGATAACGGTAAGTAATAAAAAAAAAAAAAAAAATGGTACAATCGTTTTTTTTAATAAAAATTTTACAATGTCTTTTTTTTTTGCTTGCAAATGGAGGTAACCCCGAAATTATTAAAAACAAATTTTTAATACCTGTACTGTACGTTTGCTTATACATTAAATTGTTTCTCCTTTTTTAATTTTTTTTGTTTGTTGTAGGACAGACCTTAAGTATGTAGATGTATTACTAAAATGTTCGCAAGAAAGTGATTTTTAAAAATTCGCGAATTTCCAGTACGTAAGTAAAATAGTTGTACTGATAAGTAAAGTATTATTATTCGCTTTGTTTTTTTTTTTTCCTGTAACTCCATATGGGAGCATAGGGCATCGACTTGCCCCTTCCATTGGACTCGGTCGTTTGCCAACAATTTGTTCTCATCTCAAGTTTGCCCGTTTCTCTAAAGTTCAGCCGTAGCTGCTCGACACTAGGTGTTGTTGGGTCGGTGGCACCTTCTACTATCTTGGGGGGTTCTATTCTAGGGCCATTCTTGTTATGTAAGTTGGTGGTTTCCTCAGAGTATAGGCTATCCACCTCCATTTTCAGCGCTTTGGGTCATAACTGCGCCATTTGGCTCATTAACGGTACTTCGCCTGTTATCTGCCATAAATCTCTACTACTGATGGTGTTGGGCCAGAATATTCTACATATGATTTTTGATTCTACTTAGTTCTCCTTATTATTTTTCCGCTTTTCCATATTGGTCTTCATTCACGAAAGGCAACTTTGGCTCTACGCAGTTGGTTGTTGACATCTTCTTCTGTACATCCATTTGTTGTTAATGTGCTAACTAGAAGAAGTAGGTAGGAGAAGCTTTAAACATATTCGACCGTTCTTCTATTGTGATAGTTTTTGTGTTGATGTTGTTTATTCTCAAGGCCTTTGTTTTATGTGGGTTGATTTCTAGCCCTACTTTGCGTGCTGCTTGCTGAAGTTATTTTGCTTTATGTTGGATGTCAGAGAACCTGCGCGGTAATAAACGTATTTGTCTTTTAGTTGTCTATTATTTTGTTAATTTCTTAAGTATGTAAAGTAATAATGTAAAGTGTCGTGTAGAAAAGTTGTTGGTATTTGGAGAGGAACAAAAGGAATGATCGATGCGATATAACAGTGTTTTCAATTAAATTATTTAATGTTGTTAGTGATACTTGCTATTCATACGTACGACATGTCCAAGTGTTTAAATTGTTTTCATTTTTGCGAGAATACGTATTTCGATTTCATTTACAACAATATTGCTCTGGATTTGAATTCAACCTGATGAGGAATACGAATAATGTCTCATAGCATTTTTTTTGCTTGATATAATTTTCCCTATACTTTAGAGGTTAAAATGTGAACTTTAGGTAAACTAAAAGATTCCCATTAGTTTTTAAACTTTAATTGAGGATTAAAAAGAAAGACGACTATTTTAATTTTTCAAATTTTTCAATTAAATTTCTTAAATATCATGTAGATATCTATTAAATTTTAACAATATAACAAAAGATATTATTAAGGTAAATTATCTATTTCCAAAAAAAAAAAAAACCAAATTTTGCATCATCACCAAAAATTCTTAAAAAAAATTTCAAAGTTTACTTTTAAAACCATTCAAACTAAAACATACGGAAGAAATGAGCATTTATTTTCTATTAAAGGAACTTTTGAAGGTCCATTATCTTCAAATCATTTATTCTGAAAAAAAAAACGAAAAATAAATAGAAATTACATCTTGTTATTACTATTATTGTTAAAGTGTATTTAGACTCCCATATTGTAAAAAAGGTAGTAGAACATAGACATATAATCACTTTATGATGATAAAAATAATGGGAGGCAGTATAAGAACTAAGAAATGTTGACTACAATGTTTCCTTTAAAAAAAAACAAAAATAATAACAAACCAGCCCAGCACACGTCCACATTACCGTCACATCAAGTTCAATAGAGTGAACAATTTCCTTTCAGATCATAAAACATGTAATGTCCTTGTTTTCTTTCGGTCCGAGTTCAATTTCTTGAACTCAAAATTTAAAAGGTGTGTGTGTTTTAGGTAAATAAAATGGTGAATGTGTATATATATTTATATATATATATATGTATAACATATTATATAATTTTAATTTTATTTGACAGGATACTCGTTTAAAATAAACTCATCACAAGTGATATTTATATTTTGAAAGTTGTAAATTTTTATATCGATTTTGAATTTTTATTTATTTTATTTGTTACGTCATCAAGAAATTTTTAGGTAAACATTCTGTTATTTTGTTTAATTTACTGTAATTACATTGCATCTTTTGCTTTATAACGTAATCTAACTTTCCATTTAAGGGGATTCCAAATTGTAAATTATATTTTATTGAAAGTTCAAATATATATAAAGTATGGTTTTAAAGAAAACGTTTAAAGTTGATCCTTAGTACACTGGAATCGGGGTTATACTGTGATGACGCTACAGTGACGTATAGTGATTTTTATTGAAATAAAACATATTTAACGACAAAACGTCGTTTTGACGTTGAAGCCAGTACAGTTTTAAAATACTCATCAGAAATTCATGTTATGATCAATCAATTACAAATTTATTTTAATTATATATGTCAGTAGCTCCAAGCTATTTCACTAGTTCAACGAAATCTAAAAAAAGATTTGGTCATAAGCTTTCTCTTTTACGAAATCTTAGTGGTTGATCATTTATGGCAATATAGATTTTGAATTATACATAAATGAGACCTGTAGGTTCTATGGTGCAATTGGAAATTGCAAAATGTAAAGTTAGTTAAGTACTTCTTAAAAAACTTTAACCACCCTTGGTCCTAGTTTGTTTGGTGTGATGTTCAATTTCCCCTATTGCTTTATTTGCCCATTTTAAATTTTAATCTCATTTTAATCATTAGATTCACATTCACTATTATCGAATTGACAACTTTCTATTGCAAGTTCCAAAAAAATTGAGTTCAAATTTTTCAAAACTTTTTGAAAAATTAGTTGGCATATCATAATATTTAATCGGCTTATTTTTTCCCATACAAATATAAACATCCTTTTTTACGACAAACTATTTGACCAATTTTAATGAAACAACAACCAAAAGAAAAGTTTCTTTTGTTTTCGTAGGACAATGATATTTTTTTTTTTAGAATATTGCGTTTTTTCAGGTGAAAACCCGTCTTTAAATTAACGTAAATTTGAATTTAACGGTCACGCTGTTAAAAGTTAAGGCTTATGACTCTAATATTATGCGCCGACTTTCTGGGTAAAAGTAAAGCATTTTCGGTTATATTCGCAGCTCAATCAAACTATATATTATAGGCGCCGGCTTATGTATATCTTTCTTTTTTTTGTTTAGTTCAAATATTCAATGAACAAGGAGATTTAAATTTTTTTAAAATTTTTTTTTTGTTTTTGCTTTTTCTTTATCTTAAAAAGTGAACGAAAAAAAAGAGGTCTCTTCGAATTGAAAGAATGAATGAAATCGAAATGAAATGATTTGGTTTATACAGTAGTTTTCATTTATAACGAACTCGGTGCAATTTTAATTATAATAAACTTTACACTTTTGGCTAAAGAATTAAATTTTACCTAAAAATGAAAGTTCTTTATTACATTGATATTTCTTTTACTTAAAATTATTATATCTAATTATGTTGCTTGGTGATTAATTTAGTATTTTTTTATTTATTTTTGAATATAAAAAAAATCATAATAACGCATCAAAAATACAAAAAATATTTCATTAGAAGAAAAAGCACTATACACAGGCTTGAGGCTGACACATCAAATAAAATTTTTGCAAATGAGGTCGAAGTGTCCATTCTAGAATCAGCACATTCTACAATGTTCAAGTTTTATACTAATTTTTCAAAATTCACAGCATTATTTTAAAACGACATTCGTTTATTACGACGAATATTTTCCGTCCCATCATGGTCGTTATAACCGAAAAGTACTGTATGTACTTTGTTTTCGTTTGCTTAAAAATTTTTTTTTTTTAGATCGTATATTGTTGTTGGTTTTTGTTAAGTTTTTTGTAAAATAAGAAACCGACTTCTGATAAATAATATTTCTTAAGAAAAATGATTTGTTACTTATGGATCAACCAAATTCAGCATGTACGGCGTTCAGTTTCTGTCAAAAAATTTTGAAATAAGTAGGTATGTTATGTACTGTACTTCGAAATTTTAAATTTTAAATTTTGACAAAGCGCATAAAAATATTGTAATTGTTTTTTCGTATGTTGCTACGATTTAGATTTCAAACTAAAATATTTTAAAATAATATTTTTTTAAAATAATTTTTTTTAAAACATATATTCAAAATAATTGAAATATGTTTGCAAAAAATTAAAAACGAAAAATATTTCTTAAAAAAATAATTTGCAATTTAAATGATTTGTTCCTTTTTGCCTAACCAAAATAAACGCTTATGGCGTTTTAAATTAGTAGTTAAGTACATGATATTACATGAGAATAACTTACTGTACCTCGAATTTTTAAAATTTAAACATTGATAAAGCATATAAAAAAGTTATTGTTTTTTCTTATGTTGTTATTGTTCTAAAAATAAAATTTTTTTAAATAATATTGTTTTTAAAAATACCTACTTATATTTTTTTAAAAAATACTTTACATATATTCAAAATAATTGAAATACCTATAGTATGTTTGCAGAAACAAAAAATAACATTTCTTAAGAAAAATTATGTGTTCTTTACAGATCAACCAGAATAAACGCGTACGGCATGCAGTTTCTGTACTGTACTTCGGAATTTAAAATTTTAAAATTTGACAAAGCGTATAATAATATTGTAATTGTTTTTTCTGATGTTACTACGATTTAGATTTCAAAATAAAATATTTTAAAATAATATTTTATTTTTTAAAAAAACATACATTCAAAATAATTAAAAATACCTATAATATGTTCGCAAAAAAAAAAAAAAAATAATCTTAAACTTAAATAAAAGTTGACGTATAATTTCTGTCAAAAAATTTACAAATAAATAGGTACATGAATTTTCATGAGAGCAACCAAATACGCGTAATGCAATGTACTGTAATCGGATTTTTAAAATTTGCAAATTGACAAATGGTTTTTGGGTTTTCTTATATTTCTAAGATTATGTTTTAAAAAATATCTTATATTGAAAAAAATTCTAAATATACCTATTATATGATATTAATAAAATTTTTTGTTGTAAATTAAAACATTCAAATAAATATTTTTGTGTGTACGCGCGTATCAATTTACGGATATATAGATAGACATATTGACGTACTGCCGTATAAAAATTGTACGTCGTATGCTTTAATTTAGATAAAATAAATATTTAATTATCTACTCCTTTCATCTACTATTCTTCAAGAGGCGGTGTGGTGTAGCTGTAAAAAGAGGGATTCACTCCAATACAAATAGGTATAATATAAAGTAAAGTAAAGAATTCAGAACCATTTTTTTGAACCATAATAATACAGTAGGTACTAAAAAAATTTTTTGTAAATCGTAAATTATTGTTGCTTTTTGTTAAGTTTTATGTAAAATTAAAAACCGAATTCTGAAATATGCAGAAACTTAAAAAAAAAAATAAAATTTCTTAAGAAAAATTATTTGTTTCTTATGGATTAGCTAAAATCAGCATGTACGGCATTCAGTTTCTGTCAAAAAATTTTGAAATAATTAGTTATGTAAAAAAATTTACATGAAAGCATACGCGACGTGCTGTACCTCAGAGTTTTAAAATTTAAAAATTGACAAAGTGTATAAAAATTCATATTGTAATTTTTTTTTCTTATGCTGCTGCGATTAAATTTTAAAAATAAAATATTTTAAAATAACATTTTTTTTTAAATAATTTAGTTTAAAACATACAAATATTCAAATAAATTGAAAATATCTACAGTGCAATATGTTTGCAAAACTAAAAAAATTATCTTTCTCAAAAAAAGTTTTTTGTCCTTTACGTCCAAACCTAAATAAAAGCGTGCAGCGTATAATTTCTGTCAAAAAATTGAGAAATAAATAGGTACATAAATTTACATTAGAGCGGCGAAAATACGCGTAACTCAATGTACTGTTTCTCGGATTTTTAAAATTTACAAATATTGACAAAATGTATAAAAATATTATTATTGGATTTTCTTATATTTCTAATATTATGTTTTAAAATATAATATATTTTTACAATAATTTTTATTAAAAAATATCTTATATTTAAAATACCTATAATATGAAATTAAAAATATTTTTTGTAGGTACTAAATTAAAACATTCAAATAAATATTTTTGATAAATTAAATATTGTACGCGCGTATCGATTTACCGATAATGGATATGTAGACAGACGTATTGACGTACTGCCGTATAAAAATTGTACGTCGTATGTTTTGATTTGATTCTAATAATTGAAAAGTTTATTTCACACTTTCAACATCGAATGTTTTTTTATAATAAAAAAACTATTTTTAGTTTTACTTTGAGAAAACGAACGAATTTTATATATCAAAAAGTGTACATGAAGATTAGATAGGCGTAGTTTGAACGCTAATTTTTGTTTCAGGAGTACATAATTGTCAGATTAATCGTCATATATATATTTGACATTTTAAAACTACCTGTCATTTGAGAAGTTATTTATATTTAATAGTATTTAAATATTAATAAAGTGAAAAAATTAAGGTTTATTGCTGATATAAATCTAAAGAATATTTTTTAAAATGAAAGGGGGTAAGTGCTTTTTGGTTATCAAATAAAAAATATGATTTAACATAACCTATTCAAGAGAATTTTAATTAAAGCCATCTGCCGTAAATTATTTATCTACTCTGTCATATACTCTTTTACAGGGTCTGAAGTAGCTGGCAATAGTTGAGAGTAGAAAAGAGTTTACATAAAGGAATAAAAGCAATAATATTTATTTGTTTTAAGAAACTTATGAGTCATGGCTCATGACCATGTATAGAAATATATTTTTGTCAATAAAAAACTTAGGAAATATAAAATAAATAAACTAGACAAAAAGGTATAAAGTAAACTAAGCAATTCAAAATCAGTTTTCGCATGTTTTCAGATTTTTAAATAGGCATACATTTGTAGTAAAAATTTACCTATGTAAGCTATTAAATTTAAAAATGAAAAAAGGGTAGGAAATATTTATTCTTTGATTTATTGAAAAAAAATTTTTTTTGCTATAAATCTTAAGATTTAGATTTAAAAAAAGACTTCGGTTAACTTGACTATTATTTGTACTTCTGGCAGCTTCAATATAATATAATACTAAATACTAAACTTATGAATTATGATATGTTAAATTTTGTTGTACATATTATGTATTCATAGAGTTTTTTAATTAGTACAATTTAATACAGAATACGTACAACATAGGTATCAAAAATCGGTACTTAACAACGTTTTAATAATTAAGAAAAATTATAAATTTTTTTTAAGCAAATTTTAAGCGCAAGAATTGTTGACAACACTGTTGGCATAATTTTTATTATATATAGTCTAATGTAATTTACACAAAACGAATTTTATATGTTAAAAGAAAAAATAGCTCGAATTTCGAGCACAGGGCGATACTAGTTATATTAA
Organism: Dolichopus griseipennis; assembly: GCA_963082915.1. Classification (NCBI taxonomy): domain Eukaryota; kingdom Metazoa; phylum Arthropoda; class Insecta; order Diptera; family Dolichopodidae; genus Dolichopus; species Dolichopus griseipennis. The sequence continues at coordinate 56,295 of CAUJBZ010000191.1, forward strand.
AAGACATGTACTGTGATTTCATGAGTTTCTATGGCAGCTACTATTAGCTTTGCCTAGACAAATTTCTAAATTTGCAAAGAAGCTTGCCATATTACTTTACTTGTCTACTCTTAATTTCAGCAACACTACAAAGTTAATAGTTTTTAAGATATAAGCAATATTCAAAAATTTGTATGGCAGCTCCCCGAAAATGGAATCTGAACATTTTGAAACTTCATAAAAAGATTTGCCCTATTATATAAATTTTATGGTAAAATGGTAAAATATACTAACTAAATAATTAATTAAAAAAAAACTTTTATCATGTTTAATTTTCATCCTCCTAGTTTTATTATTTTTGAAAAAATCCATACTGGTTTAAAAATTTTATATGGCAACTACCCGAGATCTTAGTCTCATTTGAGCCAAAAACAATACAAATAGTCTAAAAATCATTTTGTGTGAATTTCTAAACTCTAGCCTTTTAGTTTTTGAGCTATCGTGCAGACAGACGGACGGGCACACATTGCAATATCGATTTAATGTTAATGTTTAATGTTAATCCGAAACATACCTTTCGACAGTATATCTAGCATGTCTCGATGCGTTACAAATGAAGGATAAATTTTAATATATTCATGATCTTATTTGTAAGTTATGTGGTTGCTATTCGAAATAAATGGACGAACGAACAAACAGACGGTCATACAAGCAAATCTAATAATAGTTCTAAAAGGTTATTTTCATTTGAAAATTGTGAAACAGCTAACGAAAATCAGTTCTTATAAGCTTTATATATATAAAAAATTTACACAGTATTGCCATACGGCGCTTTAATTTAGCTTTAAGCGAAACTCAATGTTTTTAAAAATCGTAAACCCTTACCCTTCAAATGTTTTCAATTAAGAATTTGAAATTTTGAAAGGAGTACAAGGAGTAATTGTGTAAATATGGTGTTTTAAAAATCCTTGGGGTTTTCTATTAGTCGTTTTAAGATACTTTCACTCTGATTTTTCATGAAAATTGACGGAAATGTCTAAAGAAAGATCACGAAATTTTAATATTTGCAATTTTTCCATAAATTTGTATTTCAATTTCCAAAAATTCTGGTAAAGATTCGTGATTTAACGTATGTATAATTTTTTTTCTTAATTTTTAAGAATTACTATGTGTATCTTAAAACAATAAATTTTATAATAATACAATAAGATAACTGTAATGTTGTATTTCAAAAACAGTTTACTTGACCGTAAAAAATGGCCATGCATCAAAAATTTTTGATATAATATCCGTTATTTTTTTGCAAATTTTTTGCTTTTTCAAGCCTCTCAAACCCCTTTCTTTAGCGGAATTCTGTAGCTCAATTTATTTTTTTAAAATTAAATATGCATCATATATTATTACAATAACAAACGCAAGAGAGAAGAAAAAAAAAGTAATTTTAAATATTGTCTTCTTCTATTTCTTTAAGGTGAAAAGGGGCGAAAAAGATGGATGAGAGAACAAAATTTGAAATACAATAATTTTAGAATAAAAATGTAATTTCATACTTGCAACTTACTCGTAACCATTTTTCGTTTCAACTTTAATATAAAATTTTATTTAAATTGTTGGGGCTTAGAAAGATTTCAAACAGAAATAAAATAAAGAAAATCTTAAATGAAAGAATCTTACTAAGAAATCAAAACCCGTGAGGAATTTTGCCTCCTTCCTTACGTAGTTTTCCGGAAATATAAAGTCATAACATAATTTTAATAATACGGTTTTAAATTATCTTTATTACAACATCGATTCCCGATATACTACTTTTTATACACGTATGACTATATAGTCAAAGGGTATAATAAATTTGCAATTACGTTTGTTACGCAGAGAAGGAGGGTATAGACTCAAGTGTATGGTTCGGATCAGAATCGAAAAAAAAATCGATTTAGCGTCCGTCCGTCCGCACGATAACTCAAAAACTAAAGGAGCTATCTTGAAATTTGCGGAAAACCGTTTTTAAATCCTATTTATTATTTAAATCCAGCCATTTTGGTCCAAGGGTTCGGGTAGCTGCTATACAACTTCTTTCTTTATATGAGTATCACTCTGTACCTATTACAGCTGCGTGTCTGAAATTTTGCCAAAAGTAGTTTAGTGTAATCGGCCAAAGTTTCTGCAAAATTTGGTTGATCTGCTGTAGAGGATTCGAGTAGCTGCCATACAACTTCTTCTTTTATATAAGCATTACATTACACCAAATAAAGCTGTATGTTTGAAATTTTGCCAAAAGTAATTAACCGGATTATATAATGTATATGTTACGGTCATACGGGTATCCCAAAGTTGACACAATCTACTCTACTACACTCTTCCTCGTTTTTTTTTATATTACTAGCTAATACCCGGTGCACGTTGCTGCGTTTCTAATTGTGTTTTTAATTGAAGTTGTTGTTATTGAAAATATTAACACAAAAATTACACTTGGTAAATTTGAACTTTATTCTCTTTCAAAATTTTTTTTGACAAACCATCGGCCGATACACGTTATTAAATTCAACGTCTGTAATAGAGTTAACTCCGTTGTTAAAGAACAGCACGTATACAAAATCTGAAGTCAATCGGTCAAATCATTTTTATTTTGTCTCAAAATAGTTTAAATACTTTGTCAGAACTTAGCAGTTCGTTTGACCAGAACTGTTAGGCCATCATCGTATTTGAAAGGTTGACAATCTTAATGGCCTAAATAATTTATGAGATTTATAAGTTTTCGTAGCATTGTTATCAGTAAGAGTTTAAAGTAAATCTCTGCGATTATGTCGAATAATGTCATTCATAAGCTTCAAATTTATTCGACTTTAAAAGATTTAACATATTTTTTTTTTTAATTCCTTTCATCACCCTTCATCTATTCATAAATTTCATATATTCTCTGTCAAACTGCTTTTTTTATGAAACCTGTAAACAAAAACATTTTTTGAACCCTTGTTTTAATTTTCGAGATTTTTTCATTTGAAATTTTATTTGGGGTTTCTAGTCTAGAAATAAGATATGGGCAGGTGGTAATGGGACGAAAGAAATACTTTATTTCTATTTTATTTTTTATTGGTATCTTTTCGCTTCATCGAGTGCAGATTTATTGCATCATTTTTTTGAAATTTATATTAAATTTTTCTTTTTATGAGTGTATGTAGATCCAAAAAAAAAAGTATAAAAGATTCAACGTACATGCATGATGTTTACTGTATTCCTTTTTCGTTTTACTTATGAATATCTTGGCCAAATCTAATAAAGAGAAAATCAGAGCTAAAGAAATAAACCGTTAAATATTGTAAAAAAAAGTCGTAAAAAATTTTTACCTATATTGCAAAAATTTATTATCCTCGTCCCATTCTATTGAGTCCAATTTGACTGTTTAATATAATATATATGTATATTATTGGTTTTGGTAGAGTCCATAATTCATTTTTGCCAAAATTTGAAAATTCATTTATATTTAAATGCAAATGTATAATATATATATATATATATATATACATTTATATATATACATTTAAATGTATAATAAATATAGCTGGAAAAGTATTGCTTTTTGGCGACGGACAATATCTGCTCTTCCATTTTCCATCGGATAAATATTAAACATAATATTAATAAGATTTAATAAGAAAGAGATAGATAAATTCAATACAGTTAAAATTTAATGCAATTTTAAAGTCGTATAAGCAATTTTTTCGGATATTGTATAAACAAAATTGAGTGTAATGTGGTCTTTAGAAAGAAGACATATATTTTATTGCGGTCATAATATCAAGTTTTAAAATGTTGTTTCTTAATTCTATCGGCAAAAAAGTTCAAAGTTTTTAAAATTAAAAAAATTCAAAGTCATTTTATTATTATACAATTTATATTTTGCATTAAACTTCTCTGTTACTCCCCGACATTTAACTTGAAATTCATACTTCTTAATATTCATTTAGAAAACATTATTTCTTTCACTATACAACTATACAAGTATTTTAACATATTTTTATAATTTTCTTTAAAATTACTTCTTTTTAAAATATATCACCTTATTTGTTATAACTAACGGTATTACAATACCTCTCAAACCCATAATATAAATATAACATAAATAGCTGCGTAAGCATATTCTAACATAACAATAATAAACAACATAATTAAGTCAATAATATATTACATCATTCATTCATATCAATTGTTTTATATATAAATTAGCTAAATCAGCATATTTGAACCTTTAGTACAGGTAAAATTATAATTATTGAAAGTATATTGGAAAGTTATTTTTCCTCGGAAATGGTTGTGAAAATGCATATCAATGCATTTTCAATATAATCAATTAACTAAATTTTAGTATAAATATCAATCCAATTTCATGTAAAAATCAGTCTTAATTCTACATTCAATTACAAGACCCAATTTCGGGATAATAAAAATATTTAAAACTAAATTAAAATCAAAGTGTTTTATTTTTTTTATTAAATAAAAGCCGGAATTGTTTAATGGCGCAGTCGGTAGGATATCGCAAAGTAACTTTTTGATATTGCAAAAGACTACAACCGCATAAAGTTCAGTAGAGTCTGACTGAACAATATCAAGCCGAAAAAGTTACGTGTGTTTCAACACTTAATCGCGTAATCGCTGCAATTAAGATATAAATTTAATAACAGAAAAAATAAACTGTTAAATAAATTTAATCGTCTAAATTTAAACAGTTCAAAAATTAACTGTTAAAATAAAAATAAAATTTACAATAAATTTAAATACATAGTTACTAATAAAACTGTTAACTAAATAAATTAAATTGTGTAAATTTAAACAGTTCAAAAAAAAATAACTGTTAAAATAAAAAAAAAATTTACGTTAAATAGTTACAAACAAAACTGTTAACTAAATCGTGTAAATTAAAGCAGTTCAAAAAAAAAATAACTGTTAAAATAAAAAAAAATTTTTTACGTTAAATAGTTACAAACAAAACTGTTAACTAAATAATAATAATAATAATATTAAAAAAAGTAACTGTTAAATTAAAATAAAAATTACGAATAAATATAAAATTATAATAAAAACAAAATATAAAGCATATAATAACAGTAACACTGTTTTAAAGAAAAAAAAAAATATAAAATTATTTAATAAATTAATACTGTAAGCTGTGTAAAAAAAAAACAACAAAAAAAGAAATATTCATCTTAAAAAACAACAAATATTCATCTTAGTTCATCTTTAAGAACATCTTCAAGTTTCAACATTCCAGTAGATCCAGAAAGCAGTTTAGCAGTTTAAGTAAGAACATTTTTTTTTTTTTAAAACTATTTTTAAAATATATATATAAGATTTTGTCGAACTAAAGTAAATATTTGTTCTTGTTCAAAACCTTTTTTGTAAATTCACTTGTTCAAAAGCAAACAAAATGACTGAACTAAATACTGTACGAATTGATCCAGTAAAATATCTTAATTCGTTACCCGACTTCGACGGTAACCCTAACGACTTATTAACTTTTTCAAATCTTATAGATAGAATTCAACCTATTTTATTAACTTTTGACGATATGTCACAATTACTATTCTCTGATATTATAAAAAGCAAACTTAAAAATAAAGCTAGGGAAGTGATAGAGATTAATTGTCAGGTTACTTCTTGGAGGGAAATAAAAAATGTTTTAGTAAATTATTTTGGTGAAAAAAAAGGTTTAGAGGAATTATATGACGATTTAAGAGCCGTAACATTTAAAACTAACGGTCTTGACTTTTATAACGAACTAAAACAAAAATTGAGAAAATTGAATAACAAAACTGTTCTTGCTTTGGGCCCAGGCCCTGCTGCCAATGAATGTGCTATTAATAACACAAGAATGGCACTCAATGTTTTTAAAGGGAAAATCCCTGAACCAATGCGAACTATCTTAGCTTGTCGAAATCCAGAAAATTTGGAAAATGCTATAGAAATACTTTTTGCAAATGGTTACGCTTATACAAGTTCATACGGATCCCAAACAAATAACAACAGAAGACAGAACAGACAAACACATACAAGATTTAATAATAATAATAGAAATAATGCTAATTTTAGGAACTATAATAATAATAATAATAACCCTCATCCTCCAAGGAACAATGTTAACAATATTAATAATATTAATAATAATCCTCACCCTCCAAATCAACGAAACAACTTTAATAACAATAATAATAATAATCTTTGTCCTCCTAATCAAAGAAATTACGCAAATAATAACAGAAATTTTTACCCACAACCTAGATATAATAACTTTTATAATCGAAATAACTATTCCCAAAATCAAAGACAAAACCCATATGTGCCCAATAACCAACCAGTGGAACCTATGGACGTCGTCGAAGAAAATTTTCATTTGATAGCCTCTCCCAGCAACTACCCTATATAATATTAAAAAGTAAAAGACAGCCTTTAAAATTTTTAATCGACAGTGGAGCTACTCACTCCATTATTAATCCAGGGATTTGCAACCCAAAATGGAAAGTACCTATGAATCCAATAGAAATTAAAACAATAAAAGGCAAAGTCCCAATAACAGAAAAAGTAAAAATACCTCAATTTGAAGAGTTAGGTAACCCATCTGATTACTTAGACTTTCTTATTTACAAATTTCACGATTTCTATGACGGACTTATCGGTACTAATATTCTTAGGAAATTAAAAGCTAAAATTGATTATACTAGTAATTCACTTATAACAGAACATAATACTTTATCATTAAACTTTAAAGAAATAACCCAAAATAATACAAAATTACCTATAAATCAAAAAGATGGGTTAGTCTTTATAAAAAACTATAAATCTCCCGATGGAAAAATAATTATTAACGAAGGAATATATAATATAAATAACTTTGCAATTGACATTCCGTTAAAAGAAAATATTGATACCAAAAACCTTGAAATAAATAACATTGAAATTGAAAAAGTTGATTATGAAAATTTTAATATAATAGAAGAAAAAACTCACAAACCAATTTTTGACCAAATTCGCAGTGAACATTTAAACGAAGAAGAAGCAAGAGAATTATTTGATGTTATTCGTGATTTTTCAGAAATTTTCTACCAAGAAAACTCTAATCTTAGTTTTACTAATGCAATAAAACATAAAATTCGTACTAAAGACAATATTCCAATATTTGCAAAATCATATAGATATCCTTATGTCCATAAAGTCGAAGTAGAACGCCAAATACAAGAAATGCTTGATAGTAAAATCATTCGTCCAAGTAACTCTCCTTACTCAGCTCCAATTTGGATTGTCCCAAAAAAAACCGATGCTAGTGGAAAAGTAAAATGGAGACTAGTAATTGACTATCGTAAACTCAATGAAGTTACGATCGATGACAAGTTCCCCATTCCAAACATTGATGAAATCTTGGATAAATTAGGAAAATGCCAATATTTCTCAACGCTTGACTTGGCAAAAGGCTTCCATCAGATAGAGATCGAGGAAGAAGATATATGCAAAACAGCTTTTAGTGTCGAAAACGGACATTATGAGTTTCTAAGAATGCCCTTTGGTCTCAAAACAGCTCCGGCTACCTTCCAAAGGCTCATGAATAATATATTAAAAGAATATATAAATAAAATCTGTCTCGTATATCTCGATGATATAATTATATTCTCTACTTCACTACAGGAACATTTAAACTCAATTAGAAAAATTTTCAAAAGATTAAAAGAAACCAATTTAAAAGTTCAACTGGATAAATCCGAATTCTTAAAGAAAGAAACGGAATTTCTAGGCCATGTTGTAACACAAAATGGAATTAAAGCAAATCCGAAAAAAATCGAATGTATAACTAAATTTCCTATCCCAAAAACTCAAAAACAGATAAAACAATTTCTCGGTTTGACCGGTTACTACCGAAAATTCATAAAAGACTATTCTCGAATTGCAAAACCTATGACTAAGTTTTTAAAAAAAGAAGTAAAATTAGATATATCAGACCCTGAATATAGGGAAAGCTTTGAAACATTAAAAAGAATTTTAGTAAATGACCCAGTTCTCCAATATCCAGATTTTAGTAAAAAATTTACTCTAACAACAGACGCGAGTCATTACGCTCTAGGAGCCGTGCTATCTCAAGATGATCACCCGTTATGTTATGCAAGTCGAACACTAAACGAACATGAGATAAATTATAGCACCATCGAAAAAGAATTATTAGCAATTGTATGGGCAACAAAATACTTCCGACCCTATCTCTTTGGACGAGAATTTCTGATCGAAACAGATCATAAACCCCTCACTTGGCTTTTTTCAATAAAAAAGCCTAACTCAAAACTTGTAAGATGGAGACTAAAATTATCAGAATTTAATTACACTATTAAATATAAAAAGGGCCGAATTAATAGCAACGCGGACGCTCTATCCAGAATAAATAATGCAGAAATTAATATTTCAGAAACAGTCGAAAACTCCAATGAAATCCTTAATACAAACGCACCTTTGAACCTCTTTAAAAACCAAATAGTAATAAATAAAATAAACTCAGGTTCTCTAAGGATAAAAACTACTAAAATATTCAATAACAACAGAAAAATTATAGGAATAAAACATCTAGATAACCAAACTGCTATTACTTTATTAAAAACCCATTTCAATCCTAAGCAAACCAATGCAATAATTATTGATCAAGAATTTTATACCGAATTTCATAATACCTTCAAAAATTTATTTTCCACTAACCGGAAATTTAAAATAATAAGATGTACAAAATTATTAGAAGATATAGAGAGTGAAGAGAAACTCGCGGAATTAATCGAAAAACAACATAGAAGTAAAAATCACAGAGGCATAGACGAAACTTTTAAGGAATTAAAAGATTCAATTAACCATCCCAAATTAAAATTAAGAATAACACAGTTTATTAACAATTGTGAGGTCTGTTCACTTGAAAAATATGAAAGAAAACCACCTAAGATACCTTATAAAATAACTGAAACACCATCAAAACCAAACGAAATTATTCATATAGATGTATTTTATAGTCTACAAAAAACCTTATTTATGACCACTATTGACAAATTTACAAAACATGCTCAGGCATATAGAATTCAAAGCCGTACCTGGAACGAATTCAAAACAAAGTTATTACAATATATCAGTACTTACGGAAAAATGAAAAAAATCGTTGTTGACAACGAACTCGGTTTTAAAGCTTTACCAATGCGCGAATTCTTAGAAAAAGAACATATTGAAATCCATTATACCTCTAATAGCAATCACACTTCTAACGCAGACATAGAACGATTGCATAGTACAATAAACGAGCATATACGTTTATTAAAACACCATGAAGAAAACAATTCATGGACTGTAGAAGAAAAAATTTTCAAAATAATTCACTTTTATAATAATACTATTCACAGTACAACCAACAAAAAACCAATCGATTTTATAAACGGGAAAATTGCAGATTCAGAATACCCAGAAATACACGAAAGACTTGTCAATATAAAAAATAAAATTATTAATAAATTAAATGAAAACAGAAAAGACATTGAAATTAATGACGGTACAAATTTTATTAAAGAAATTCGAGGAGGTAAAAATCACTCTAAGTACAGAAAAATTAAAGCAAAAAAATTAAGTAATGACCATTTAGTAGACAATGAACGAAACCTTAAATACTATAAAACACATGTCAGGAAAGCAAAAAAATATCAGAATAAAGAAATTCCTACTATTAAGTCCAAAATTAAATAAATTTTCCAAGAAAAATTAAATTTCCATATAAATTTCCTTTTTTTAAAAAAAAAGTACTTACACATCAGTAAGTAACTTCCTTTCTTCCTCTATACTTTTGATATAAAAACTCTGAATAAATTTCAAAATTTCTAGTCAACTTAAACAATCCAAACGCTAATAATGAGTTCAATAAAAAAACCTTCTAATTACAAAAATATCCAAACGATTGAAAATCAACAAAGGAGCAGTAACATACTGAAACCCGAACCAAAAACAAAACTAGTAATAAAACCATGTCTTTGGGCTATAAGAGCCATTAAGGAAAAAACTAGAATAATGGAACTTCTAAAGAAATTCAAACCCCCACAACCAAGAAAACGAAGGAAAACAGTAGTAAGACCATGTCTTTGGGCCATAAGATCAATTAATGAGAAGAATAGAATATTACAATTATTAAACAAAAAAAATAATAATAATAATACTAAATAAAACTTCTACTTAAAACATATACGTATATTTTTTATTTTTATATTTTTTTTTTCTCTTTCTTTTTTAGAATGTATCTTATATTAGTAATGTTTCTTTTACCAATATCGACAAATACCCAATTCATCGACATACAAGACATAACAAACAATAACGGGTATATAAATTTAAAATTGGAAAATATCAAATTAATATCAAATTGCACGAAAATTCTTCATATAATTAATATCACCGAATACGAACAATTAAAATTGCAAATATGGCAAAATTTACAAATATTTTTAAATAAACCCCATTTAGTAGGTGCAATGGTTAATACGACACTGCACAACTATAGAATGTTAGACACAAAACTTAAAAATATTTCACCCCACTTTAGAAACCGTAGAGGATTAATTAATGGTTTAGGAACAACTTTAAAATATTTAGTAGGTACCATGGACAGTAATGACGAAAAAGATATTTTAAACCAACTAAATTTAATCAAAACTAATAATAAAATGTTAATTACCGAAACAAATAAACAAATTAAGATAAATAAAGAATTGTTAGAACAAACCCAAAATATAACAACATATATTAGAGAACAACAAAAAATTATTAACGAAATTACAAATAAAATAACAGGACCATTGACTAATACTATACATGACATCGAAAACGAAATTTCTTATATAGAACATCTATATCAAATAAATTATGACATAAATTTGCTCAGAAACCATATTGATGACATAGAACAAATGATACTAAGAAGCCGGTTAGGAATCCTTTCAAAAGGTATTCTAACTGAAGAAGAATTTAAGAACATCTCCGATTTCGATACCTTAGCCAATATAAAAATCGTTTTGATTGCTTTTGAACATGAATTAGCTATTATAACTTTGATACCAAATTTTTATGAAAAAATATTTTCAAAAATAATTGTAGAACCAATACCAAATAAATCTAGTAAAACATTAGATATAAAAAATAATGAAATTTTAATTGATGAAAATAATAATGTTTTTTATAGTAATGTAAGTGAAAATCTTGTAAAAAATTTAATTAAAATTGAAGATAATTGTATTAATAACATTTTTAAATTTAAAGAAGGAAATTGTAATGTAAAAAATTTTTTTAACCCTAATATAAAAGAAATTAAAAATGGGTTGTTAATAACAAAAAATATAAAAGAAACAATATTAACAAATAATTGTAATGATTTAAATAATAGTACCTTAAAAGGAACAAATCTAATAAAATTTGAAAATTGTGAAATAAAAATTAACAATGTTACATATAAAAATTACGAAATTAGAATAAGAGAAAATATTGTATTACCTAATTTTCATATTTCAATAAAAGAAAACACAAGCAATTCCGAGATAACTTTCAATAATATACATTTAGAAAAAATAACAAGCAACAGAGAATATATAGTAGATATAATTAAAACAGAAAAAATAAAAAATTCAATTAACGGTTCAATAATGATAGTACTAATAATTTTAATAATTTTTATTTTTTTCAAAATATATAAAAACTATAGATTTTTTGAAATATCTTCGTCGGAGCCTCAGACAAAGGGGGGTGGTGTTATAACTAACGGTATTACAATACCTCTCAAACCCATAATATAAATATAACATAAATAGCTGCGTAAGCATATTCTAACATAACAATAATAAACAACATAATTAAGTCAATAATATATTACATCATTCATTCATATCAATTGTTTTATATATAAATTAGCTAAATCAGCATATTTGAACCTTTAGTACAGGTAAAATTATAATTATTGAAAGTATATTGGAAAGTTATTTTTCCTCGGAAATGGTTGTGAAAATGCATATCAATGCATTTTCAATATAATCAATTAACTAAATTTTAGTATAAATATCAATTCAATTTCATGTAAAAATCAGTCTTAATTCTACAATCAATTACAAGACCCAATTTCGGGATAATAAAAATATTTAAAACTAAATTAAAATCAAAGTGTTTTATTTTTTTTATTAAATAAAAGCCGGAATTGTTTAATCTTAATCTCAAAATTTGTTAAAATATTATTTAAATATTTTCTAATTTAATAATAATAATTATAATAGTTTAAATCAAAATTTGATTATAAGACATTTGACGTGACAAGCAAAGTGACGCATACATAAATAAATAAAAATATAAAATTTCAGAACAATACTTAATGTCAAACAAAATGTCAAATTATTACAATTACATATCATACATAATATTTATAAAAGTAGCAGAATGTTTTATTTATCAGATTCACATACATTTTATCAAAACATAATTTATCGAACAAAGATGACTCTCAATATACATTGAATAAATTTAGCTATGCTTACATAAATTTTAATAAAGAAATTCACAAAAAAAAATTAAAAATTATAATACCCACAGTAATTGTATGGCAAAGAGGCATCAGTGAATTTAGAATGAAGTCAAAAAAAAATGTTGAAAATATATTAAAAAGTAAACTTAGATATTCATAATTTAGAAGATCAACCTGTTATTATTGAAATAAATTCAATAAGTATATTGTATTTGTTTTATATCTTTTGCAAAAGTCTTTTATAAATTTGTTAAAATTTCAACATTTTTTTAATGTAGAAGGTCGCAGTTGTCAAACTATAAAAGATAGAAAATTGAGTAGGTTTTATAGTTAGTTCTTCCTTAAAAGAGTAGTTCATAAGTGGTCTAGAAATCGAGTTAAGAGTAAAATTATTAAAACCTAAAAAAAAAAATATTGAAATTTCGTTTTTAGCCCCCATAAATTGAATTGAATGGTTGAAATACAACATACAAAAAATTTGCTTACTCATTAGTGAGTATGCAGTGGTAATATAGCAATGCACTTAATTAGGAAACACCCTGAAGAACTCTTTTTTGTACTCTTGTGCCTTCCAAAGTTAAAAAAAATCCTAAATTTACGAGTAAATTGTCATAACAAAAGTACCGTTGTTAATATTTTCAATTTGAAAAAGCCAAACGATAATGCTGATTTTAATGAGCTTTATAAATATATGTAATACTCGTAAAAAATGCAGTATTTCTATATATTACTTAAATTTACCGTTATTGTTAAACTCAATTTTTTTCCTTAACCTCTGATTAGCCCGTTTTGGGTTGGGAACTTAAAATTGAGAGAGCTGAGGTCTTAAAAAATATTCATGAATCTTTTAAAAAAATTTTTTAGTATGACCTTCCGTTCATGAGTCTAAAGTGGTCGAAAATCGAAATTCTGGTATTTATAAACACATGTAACTCGAATAACAGTTTAAATTTTTTTTAATACAAAAGTAATAATACAAAAAATAGAGCCCAATCTTAAATTGTGTTTACAGTCTTTATTAATTATAAAGGATTTCATTAAAATTGGAGAAAGTGTCTTTTGATTTTTTGCAATTTTTCTTATCTAGGAAAAGTTCTAAAAACTATTATGAACTCTATATAGAGTTGATCGGTAATTCACATGTTAAATAAATCATTAACTTTGTTTTTCTACCAGAATTTTTTTTTTTCAGTAAAATAAAAATTCTTCAAATGCCAATCAAAATATTTACACAACAATTTTTTCCATAATATTTTCATTTCATATTTCGGACAATTAATTAACGTAAAAGTACAACTACTAATTGCTTCTTCATTTGGTTTTTTGTTTTTGTTTTTTTTTTTGTGCAACAAAAACAATATCAACATCAACATTGACTGCAATAATAACAAACATCAAACATTCAAAATCCAGAACCACAAAATTTTAATTAAAATTTCTAAATCAATGTTTTTCTAAATTATTTTTTTTTTTTATTTTCATATCAGAAAACACAAACAAAATGCCAAAACATACATGACATGATGTCTAAGGTGTAAATATATGCTTCCTAGAGAGACATTAAATATTTTCATTTTATCATAATATATGAATATTTGTGCAATTATAGATGCGCACCTCTAACGTGTTCAAATATACCTCAAGTATACCACAAAACATAAACAACAAACAAATAGTGCAGCAACAAGTACATATTATCTGATATTCTCATATATACATTAAAATTCAGACGACACTCTAGAGCTATTAGAAATTTATTAGAAATCCATTAGATTAGTCTGACTTTTTTTAGTTGCAATAATGGATTCGGGTAGTTGCAATACAATTTCTTTTTTTATATGAGTATTACTCTATACCTAATGAAGCTGGGTGCCTAAAATTTTGCTAAAAATAATTTAGCGTAATGGTCAAAGCTTCTGAAAAATTTTGTTGGTCTAGTGCAGTGGGTTCAAGTAGCTGCCATATAACTTCTTTTTTTACCGTCTGTATAATATATGTGCGGGTATCACAGAGTTGACAAAGTCTACTCTACTTTCTTCCTCGTTTTTAATTGATTTAATTTCAGACGTAAGAGGAAAAACGAAGTGAATTTGTTAGAAAGTTTTTGTATAAGAAAATTATAAAAAAAAATGAAGGGGCATTCTCTCCAATTTTACGGAAATCTGTATATCATTAAGAAAAGCACAGGTAACAATATAATGTTAGAGTTTAATTAGTTTTTTTTATTTTTCAAATTTTTACCCCTAAGCAAAGAGCCATGGTATTCCTTAACTTATAAAACCCACTATCGGCTTTACATTCAAAATGAACATTTCGCAATTACACTTCGCAAATATAGAGTTTTTCCGTACTATTGAAGCCTATAGGTCTGGAATGTAATTTATCATGAAAATAATTGCTTTGCAATACCTTCCAGTTGTCTTAGTTTTCAAACCATCAAGTTTTCTTAATTTCAAACGGTGTAAAACTTTTGTAAACAAACTGACGTGCAGACGGACTAGAGCTCAACTATACAGGAATATATTTTCAAAATTTTTTTTCAAAATGTACTAAAAATAAACTCATCTTGAAATTTCCGTTTAAACGGTAAAAATGAAAAACTTGTAACATTCAACATTTACTGCTATGTTCACACAAACACAAATGCTCACACGATGAAACGAGACGGAACAATGCCGTTATTTCAAATATCTTATAGTTAGGGGTGAGGTTAATTTGTTGTGCAAATAAAACATAAATATATTTTACTTATAAAGTTATTTTACCGTTCTTTTATGAACGTTTAATGTATGATTAAAATTTTTCAATTTTCTTTCAATTAAGTGGTGCAGTAAAGGTAAAAAATATTAGAGTACTTTTCGTTTTGTTTTTTTTTATAGATGGCGCACAGTCTCTATTCATGACATTTTACATTACGAAAAATTGGGTTCGATGTCGCGTCATATATCTTGTACAACTTATTCAACTTGTATGTGAATTAAATGATTTATGATAAAACAAGTAGTGAACAGGTGAAAAATGAAGAAAAAGAAAACAACACAAATAATATATGCATAATATATGTGTAGTCTAGTAAGTGATTTTCTTTCTGTCTCTTTCATTTGTTTTGTGTTGAAATTTATTTTTTTTCCAATTTGATTTATGAACCATTTGAGAAAAAATATTTTCCGGGCATATTAAAAGAAAAATGAAAAACAAATATAAGAATTTTTTTTTTTTTAAAGTTCATCATCAACATCATTTTATTCTAGATTCATTTGTTACACAAAATGTTCGATTCGAATAGCAAAAGATAAGATGAAAATGATGAAAAATTATTATTGTTTTTTTTTTTTATTTTTTTTTATTTTATCAAAAATAGAAATTCGGATCTATTGAAAATATTTTGATTATAAATTGTGCAAAGGAAAGAAATGTTAAAGTCTTTTAATACAATAAATATATTGGAGGTATGTTGAATACATGCTTAAATGAGGAAGAGTGTAGTAGAATAGACTGTGTCAACTCTGGGATACCCGTGTGTCTACTATGAACATAATAAATGAAAGGCAGCTTTTCGAACCTCCTCCACAACACCGACTATACTTTATTAAGACGCTATTTAAGTTAATTATTATTAGCAAAATATCAGACATTATTAGGTATATAGTAATGCTCATATAAAAAAAAGAATTTGTATGGCAACTACTCGAATCCAATGCATTACCCCAAATAACTTTTGCCAAAGATTGCGGCCAGAAAGCTAAACTACTTTTGGAAGAATTTCAAATACTCAGCTAATAAACTGGGTGGTACAGTGGTTTGAGTGTTAACTTTTCATGCGAGAGGCACGAGTTCGAATCCGAGTGAAAAATTATGGTATAGACAGGATTATTAGCCTAAGCTCTTAAAAAAAGAAAAATATAGAAGTATTTTCATAAAAGAAAAAAGGGTTATGCCAGCTCCTCGAAACCTTGGAGCAAACCGACTGGATTTCAATAACGATCAGTCTTATGAATTCATAAAAACTAATTTGTGAAAATTTCAGAATGCTGACTCCCTTAATTTTTGAGTTATTGTACGGACGGACGGTATTCATAGCTAGATTGATTTCTTTTTCGATTCTGATCCGATCCGAAACTATAACCTTTGATCTATGACCTTTTATATCTTCGCCTTATCCTTTTCTGCGTCACAAACGTAATTGCATATTTATTATACTCTTTGACTTATAGTCATACGGCTATAAAAATAGGAAGGGGCGGAAATTAGCCGTTGTTTATATATATATATATATATATTTTTTTTTTTAATTTGTTTTATTTTTGATTATTTCAAATTTATTGTTATGAATGAATGAAAGTTTTAATGGTGCTAATTTACGAAAGAAATTAAAAAAAAAAAACAAAAAAAAAAATAAGAAGGAAAAATATTTCATTAGAGGTGAGAAATAAATTTCTAATGAGACACACACGAGCTATATTTGTTTGGTTTTTCTTATTATTAATATATGTATATATATATATATATATATGTTCTGGATCTAGATTCGGTGTTTTTTTGATTAAAATGACACCTACATTATTATGTTTATAATAGATATATATATATATATGTATACTAGCTAATACCCGGTGCGCGTTGCTGCGCCTCTCAATGGAGGTTTAATTGAATTTGATGTTACTGCAAAAAGTTAACACAAAACTTACACACGGTTTACACATGTAAATTTTAAAATGTGTGAAAGCAATCTTTTTAAAACGATTTTTCTGGGATTATTCTAGTAATTTTTGAAACTTTCTGTAATTCAAAGCAGTACGAACTACTTTCCAAATTTTGACAAAATTTACTTCCAAAAAAAATTTTTTGAAAAATCGCAGGACCGACTGTTAACAGACTCAACTCCATTTTCAAGTTGCTTAACACATATAAAATTTGAGGTAAACCGGTCAAATCGTTTCTAATTTAGAGTTAAGTAACGCAAAAATCTATTAAAATCCACTGTGCCCCACTGGGTTAACGGAACTACACTTTCTCTTTGGGCAAAGCAGTATTGCGCAAAATTGGACGTAATTTGCTTCCAAATCACTCAACAAAATTTTTTTGAGGCTTTCTTTTTATCCAAAGCAGTACTTCGCAAATTTTGACAATATTAGATTCCAAAATTATTTTGACCAACCGTCGGGCCGACATGGGTTAACAAATTCCAAATCTGTTAATAGTGTCAACTCAATTCTCACAGGGGAGCACGTATACAAAATTTAAAGAAAATCGGTCAAACCGTTTTTAATTTATAGTTAAGTATTGAAAAAACCTATAAAAAGCTGTTGGCCCCAATGGGTTAATGCAAGTCAATAAAATTTTTTTTTGGGGCTTGCTTTTTAGCCAAAGCAGAATTTCATAAAATCGGACAAAATTCGGACCCAAAATTTTTTTTGACACCCCGTCGGCCCAACATGGGTTAATAAATTCCAAAACTGTTAATAGTGTCAACTCAATTCTCAAGGAGCATCACGTATACAAAATTTTAAGTCAATTGGTCAAACCGTTTCGAATTTAGAGTAAAGTATTGAAAAAACCTATAAAAAGCTTTTGGGCCGCAATGGGTTAATGGAACTCAACAAAATTTTTTTTGGGGCTTTCTTTTTAGCCAAAGCAGATTTTTGTAAAATCGGACAAATTTTGGACCCAAAATTTTTTTTGACCACCCGTCGGCCCGACATGGGTTAACAAATTCCAAAACTGTTAAAAGGGTCAACTCAATTCTCATAGAGCATCACGTATACAAAATTTGAAGTCAATCGGTCAAACCGTTTTCATTTTAGAACAAAGAAGTTTAAATACTTGCACCACAGCCCCAACTTGGCGGTCCGTTAGGACAACATTTTTGGGCCACGATTTCTTTCCGTACCCAAAAACCTCTATATACAAATTTTCATGAAAATCGGCTGGGCAGTTTAGGAGCCAACTCGTTACATACAAAGAAACAAACAAACAAACAAACAAACAAACAAACAAATAAACAAACTTTCCCTTTTATATATATAGATATATACCTATAATTTAAATTATAATTAGATGAAAATGTGCTAATTTTATTTTACTATAAATTTATATTTATTTATTAATTTGTTTGTATATTTGTTTGTTTTTGTTTTAATTGTTGTTTGATTCGATTTTTATTGTTTTGTTTTTTTTTTTTTTGTGCGTTTTTTTTATATTTTTGAGTGCATATAGCAAATGTCTTAGTTAATTAATCATTCTGAATATATGAAGGACACCATTTCTTTCTTTAATTATTATTATTTATGTTATTTATACAATTTACTTTTGTTATTTTAATAAAAAAAAACAAAAATGTCAGGTTTTTTTAATAAATTATTAACAATCATCAAAAAGATTTTTCTATTAATATGAAAATTTGTTAAATTCGGATGAATTGTAAAAATAAATTAGTAAATATTAGGTTTTCTAAAAAAAGAAAAATTGGTTCATAGTATTATGTATGGGGTAAAGTGTTAACTGAATCTGACCAAGAATCAATCATTGTACATAATTTGCATCGTCATTTGAATTCACTTTAGGTGAATGCTGACCTTAATCAGAAATAAATAGTTCATGGTTCAACGAAAGCAATTATTATAAAAATAATACATTTTTTTGTAAAGAAAAAAATTGGGGACCACTAATGAAGCAACAGGAATTAAAAGCGAATCGGAAAATGCGAATACTCAGAATTTGGCCTTATTATCTCTATAGAAAGAAAATAAAGTGGATTCGATATTACTGATATAAGAGATTTTCGAAATCATTACTACAAGGGTTGGCATCACTGGTATTGGGGGGATTTCTGTTGAAGGTGCTGCTATAAATATATAAATATTATGTAAAATATATATAGCAGGAAATAAAGGTGAATCGGAAATTGCGAATACTCAGAATTTGGCCTTATTACCTCTATAGAAAGAAAATAAAGTGGAATCGACATTACTGATATAAGAGATTTTCGAAATCATTACTACAAGGGTTGGCATCACTGGTATTGGGGGGATTTCTGTTGAAGGTGCTGCTATAAATATATTAATATTATGTAAAATTATTCATTCTCTTATTCAGAAAAATCTTATTAATACTTTAGAAAAGGAACAACCTTTGATTTTGTAACTAATTCTAATACCCCTTCTTTTGTTCGAATATATTCAAAAGATATTATTTATTTTTTTGTTTTTTTCAATGTATTTTCTGATAACTTTAATATTTCTTTGATATTGTATAGATAAAAGTGGACATAAATGTCAACTGTCGATTCGGCTTTATTTCTTAGTATTACGGTATTATTTTTGGATACCAATTTTGTTTTTCAATTACAACAGAGCCACATTTTTCTGAGCGGGTTTTTCAGATAAGACAATGACTTGTTCAAGCATTTCAGTAAAGAGTCATGCCAGTAAAAAGTAATATGACTATTTCCGCGTCGATAAATGGCGCACTATCCACGTATCTGCGTAGCAATGTAGTCAATGATACTTCGTATTGATATAATTATATTTATAATTTCTTATTAAAGGCAAATCGTATTCAACAAATCCTATCTGTTGTATTGCTTAGGACTTCCATTTTTCAATCGAAGAGTCTTGGGTTCAAAGCCCGGTCAGATTATTTCTAATAATTTCGCTTGTATAAAATTTCATTTTTAAAAAATATCGTATAAGAAAATCTCGATTTTAGAAAATCTAATTTTTAAGAATTTTAGAGATGGATACAAAATAAGAGTTACCAACCAACCATTTACGGAATACAAAAAAAAAACGATTTCCCAAAACGAAATTTTAAAAAAAGAAATTTGCTTAAACGGGTTTTCTAAAAACAAGAATTTCTAAAAACAAGATTCTCTGAAAACGAGATTTTCTAAACGAGATTTACTAAACCGAGATTTCAACCCTAATCCATAAAAAATAAATACATGTCACACCTGAAAAGGGAAGTTTGATCCACACAATTAACAAATTGTATTTGTTAAGAGATTTTAATAAGCAAATCCTATTAATTACAGTTATCACTATATTTTAATAATATTTAATTTTTTAATTTATCAAGTTATAACACTTTAAATCACCTTTTTTAAATTATTGTCTATTGTTTGAGACATTAGCATTAGTAAACTATTTACTTTAAACATTTAAATAGTTTTTTATATTATGTTATTTATTTATATTATGTTTTGCTGTCATAATATTAAAATTTACATATGTACAAAATTAAACAAATAATCTTATAGAATTTTTTTTTATATAAAATTATAAAATTTTTAATAAAATTCGAATTTGATTCTATTTCTGTGAATTTCTAAAAGTCACTTGGGTCATACTAAAATGTTGACCGAAAAAAGAATCAAAGAGTAGTTTTGCTGTTTCTTATGTCTGTTTTTATTACAAAATAAGTTTGTGACATTTAAAAATTTTACACATTCATTTAAATTAATTTGATTTTTCTTTATTTTTTTTTTTTGGTTTGTTTTTTATTATTTTTAAAACAAATTTCATTTTAATATCAAACAAAATATTTAAATGTTTAGTGATTATAATTTTATAATAGCTATTATAATGCTGTTGAGCATTGTTCCACCTCTTCTTAAGTAATATTACTATATTATATTTAAATATTTAAAAATATATACATAAAATATATATATAGAATTTTAAAAAAATAATGTCAGAAAATATATAAAATATATATGATTGGACCTAACACGTTGAAAGTGGGAATGTGAATACATGTAAATCTTCTATTGTGTTTCATTCTGTTCTATTGTGAATATGTGAATTGTGACATTAAAAATTATATTTTTTTTTTTTTAAATATTTTAAAATAATTTTTGCCAGTTTTTATTTTATTTTCAAATGGGTGGTCAAAGTCATCCGTCCAAACATACAATTTTACACACTTAGTTTTATATATATATGTGAGATAATTGATGTGAAAACTTGAAATTGTATAAGTTTTTTTTTTGGGTTTTTAACTAAAAAGACATTTTTTAAATATATATATATATATATTTTAATAGTTCAATAAAAATATTTTAGTACAACAATTTATATTATAATTTATAAATGAAATCTTTGCCAAAAGCTGAGAAAACTAAAGAAAAAATTTTTTAAGAAAATAAAAAACGTGAAAATTAAAATGTCTTTATAAATTTTCATTGGTTTATTCGTTTACTTAACAATGGCAACTTTCCTTTATTACATTGTTTTTCATTTAGTCGACTCACAAAATGTCGTCTCTTTTTTCCGAAAATATTGATTGTATACAAAAATGGGTCTAAATAGGGAATTAACTAGTTCTTCTGGTCGCATCATAAGATTATAAACTTTAATTTGCCGAAAGATGTGCTAACAGTGTTTTTTTTTTTAAATTATAAAGTGTTTTCTTAAAATTGAAGAAGTCCCGTGGCTGTTTTACAATTTTTATTATATAGTAAAATTCGAAATAAAATGAAAAAATATTATTAATAATTTTTTAATCTACTTTTTAACCGAAAATTATTATGGAATATTAGTTAATTTTGAAAATATGCTTTTTTAAAAACCCTTTGTGTTGTTTCATTACTTCCTAATTTTTAATATTATAGATGCATAAATAGACGTATACTATGAATATATAGTTAGGTTCAAAAATCAGGATTGCCCTACTTCTACATGTGATATTCTGAATTATGAGGAATTAGGAGGAATTTACATGTGATATTTTGAATTATAAGGAATTTTATTACATTTTCAGGTCTTCATGTATTAAATTATTTATTGAATATTTTATGTATCAATTTTTTTCCATTTTAAAATTTAAGAATCAATATTTCAAGAAATGTTAAGTTGTCCAAGTTTTTAATATCAATTTTTTTCCATTTTAAAATTTAAGAATCGATATTTATTTTAATATATCAAATTTAAATTCCATTGGATAAAGAAAACTATAAAAATCTTGAGATATGTGATTAAATCTATTTACAAAATGTTGAAATGATTTGGAATTTTTAAAAGACTTGAACACATTTAAAAATTAGGTACTTTAAGCGATGATTTCTAGACACATTTAAGTCACATGACTATAGGTCCAAAGGGTATACTAAATTTGCCTTTACGATTGTGCCGCAACAAAGGAGTGGAGAGTGATATAGGCTCAAAGGTATTGTATGGATCGAATCAAAATCGAAAAATAAATCGATCTAGCTATGTATGTCCGTCCGTCTACCCTACGATAACTTAAAAGATAAAAGAACCGGATTTTTTGAATTTTCACAAATTCGTTATTATGCAATAGCCGCCATCGGTATTTAAATTCAAGCAGTTTGCTCAATACAGTTTGTTTATTTATATTCCTGTCATACAGTTTCTTTATTTATATAAGCATGTATACCTAATGAAGCTGGGTGTATGAAATTTTCTCAAAAAAATTTTAGTTTTATGGCTAAAGTTTTTGCAAAATTTAGTTAGGGTAGTTCAGTGGGTTCGAGTGGTTGCCATATAACTTCATTTTTTACATACATTGCATTACTATATACCTCATAAAGGTGGTTGTCTAAAATTTTGTCAAAAGTAATTCAACGGAACATATAATGTCGATGTTACGGTCATATGGATATCCCAGAGTTGACATAGTCTACTCTACTACACTCTTCCTAATTTAAATTTAAAATCAATAGTGGAAACATAACTGTTTTGCCTACAGTATTCTGCATTTTACGTCCAACCAAATGAACAACGCTTATGTAAAACTCAAGATTTTCAAAAGCTCAGTTTTTGTCAACGTAAAATTGAGTTGTGTTTTGACTCCTATTTTATTAAAGTTTCTGATATTTAAGTTTAAACTATATTATTTAACACAAACTTATGTTGACACATGCTAACTAAACAATTTTTAAAATTAAATATTAAAGTCTGAAATTTAACAATAATAACGGAATGGTATCAAGTTTTTAAATTATCAAATTTTAAACCAAAGCCTTAAGGTTATTGATGATCTTCCCTCTAAAGAGTCAAAAAGAGTCTATTACAAATTCAGGCACCGTAACTCCGCAACTGCAACGGCAATACAAATAAATAAATCGTCATATCAGGAACTAGGAATTTTACCTTTCATTTTTTAGGGAAATATCTGATGGTATGAAAGTAATGTTGGATGCGACAGTTTTTGTATGACAAAAAATCATGAAGGAAGAAGTAAATTTTAATACAACAAATATATATATAATTAGTGATTATTTGTTTTAACTTTAAATATATCTTAAAATATATATAAAGAAACACAATTTTAAAATATTTCAACACTTATTAAGATAACAAAAAATTATTCATGCATTAGTTACTTATTGTATGCAACAAATTGCAATGTCCTCGCTATTTTGTTATATCTTATATTAGACACATGAATGCAAATCATTGTAAATAATTATATACATACATATAAAGAAAAATTATATTAATATGCAGAGTGGCGCAAAACGACCGATATGGTTTGAATGTTTAATAACTTTTTAAATTTATTTATATTTTTTATTTTTATTTCAGAATTTTGTGAAGAAACTTATTGGAAATGGAACAGTACACAATAGAACTGCGATAAAAAATTACAAAAAGTTATGGAAAATGTATTGAAAAGAGCACGAATGTGCGAAACCGGAAATGGTCACCACTTGCGGAATATAATTTTTCATACTTAAGCTAAAAATATTCCCCATTAATATACTGTATAACATAAAAATAATAATAATAATTAACCATTAAATAAAAAAGTTATAAAACATTCAAACCATATCGATCGTTTTGCGCCACCCTGTATTACATTCATGTGAACCTATTCATCTGTACCAATTGTTATAAGAATAAAACAACACCCAACTATTTATTAACTTACCGTCTGGAGTCTAAAAAAAAAAATATCATTATTCTGTATTATAGTGATAATGATTATAATGATGAAGTTGATGCATATTAGATGATATTCTTGCCAAAAAACATTTCAATTTTGACAGTATTATATCTCATTTTAAAATTTAAAAAAAAAAACACTATCGTCAAGAGAATCTTTTTTCATCGTTTTTTTAATTCTATATGATCTTTTCTAAATTATTATTTTGTTTTAATTGAAGTACCTTTTTTATGTAAAGATATTCATGCAAAAACTCTATTAATGCACGACTAATAATAATTAAGTCTAAAGCAATCAATGTTTTATTGGATAATACGTCTGACAGCCGTCATACGCAACATTGAATTAAACTATAACAGCATTCTGCGTTGTATTGAAGAAGGAACCAAGTCTATCAAATAAACTTGTTAGCATAATTGTAAATTAATTTTTATTAAATTCTTATTTTTATTTTATCTCAATGCACACTACTAACTGAATATTAAAACTTTACTTATTCATTTATTCATAAGTTAATTCACAAGATTAACTTATCAAGTACATTTACTCTTTTATAATAGATTTCATCTGCGAAACTAAAATAAAATATTTAAAAGATCTAAGAATTTCATTTCATATCAATCTCCAAAAAAAATTTTTCATAAACAATATTGATCTATATTTAACGATCAATTTACGAAAATTAATGTACATCAATTTTTCGTAATAATCAGGGAAATATGAACCTTAAAAGCAGTTGTTATGAAGTATAATTAATTCGAATTCGAACACATATATGTTTTATTTTGATGAAAACTGATCGAGCGGAAGGCATTAGAAATTCCTATAATTCAAATCTGTTATGTGTTATCAAACGTAGAAGAAGTCAGCATAAATGTTTTATGACACATGTTTATGCACAACCCTGATGACTTTCAAAAAGTTAAATTACAACAAGGGCAGAATTTTTATTGTCTGCTTCTCCATTGGTTACTATAACCATGAGCTTAAACATAATATTCATTTAGACTTATATACTGTAAATAAAATAATTAAATGTCAAAATTGTTATTAAATTCAATTAGTTAAAAATAATGAAACATTGTTATCGATAACATAAATCGTGTAA
>CAUJBZ010000192.1:0-20645 GCA_963082915.1 Dolichopus griseipennis
GGAATTTAAATTTATTTCCTACCAATTTTTTGAGAGGTATTTTTTTAACCAAGATTTCTACCTTTTCTTATTTTTGAGGAGCACTGAATAATTATAATTTTTTAGTTTATTTTTTTATCCGATAGGGTTAAATTAATTTTGATTTTAAACCAAAAGTACATATGTTGGTATACAGTATATAAGTATTCTAGTATTAAAGTAAGAGGGATAGAGGACTCTATAAATTATTAAATTTTTATCTTACCACATGATTTTCGATAATTAAACCGTTTAAAAAATAAAAACACCGTTTAAATATAATAGGACAAGCATTTACGTGAAGTTAAAAAATGGTAGGTCTTCATTTTCTAATAGCTGTCAAATAAATTTTAAAATCCAGCATAAGTAATTTTTAGAACTAATTATACTACGAAGTTGAAATACGGTGTAGGAAACCTCTTTTGCAAATTTTGAGATTTCTAGTATTAAAATTAAAATTCGTATCTCATAAAATCTGTCTTGGATTGCAAGCTGCCACTCAAAGTCTCAAACCGATATCTGTGAACCTAATAAGTCTATAAGTCTAGATTTGAATGGAAATATAAAGTAATATATAATAGTAGGGGAAAATGTATTGGGAGATTTGGATATTATTTGAACTTACTTTGTGTTGAGCTATTTTTTTTTCGAATTAAATAATGGGCCAAATTGTGTTAAGAGCTTTTTTCAAATTAATTTGTAAAATATTTAATTACAGTATAACACACCCGCATTATCCCATAGGCACAATAGGCACAGTGCCTAAGGCCTACGAACTGTAAATGGCCTACGAAAATGTATACATTATTTACGAAAAATTTATATAATAAATATTCAACCAAAGCATGAAAAGAAAAACTTCACTTAATCCAAAATAATTCAAAATTTATTTTCAAAAAACCAAAAAAAAATCATTAATTTAGTCAACAATTTATTTAATTATTATTAATATAATGTCGAATAAATATTTTCCATCGTGTTGTTCAATTGCTATAAATTTTAAAAATCGGAATTAAATTAACGCATTTTAAAAATAAACCACAGCTGACTTCATTAGGGATACTGGCAAAAAACTATTCGATAGGGTTAAAGGTAAAAGTGCCTAGGGCCTACGAAGAGGTTAATTCGGGCATGCAGTATAATCTAAATCTTTTATTTATTTATTTTTTTTTATAAAATCACTCTTTCAGGTTTAGAGACATTTTTATTCAATTAATTAATTTAGGAATGTATATTTAGAGCACGAACAAATATAATATGTAATATACATACACTTTGAAGTGTTTAATTTATAACAAATTCTACTGAAAACAATTGTCAACAGTTTTAAAAGTGTACAGATGAAGTTTTAAATTATTATTAAAGTTTTATTATTAAAATGTTAACATTTCATAGTAATGTGGGATAAATCTAATTAAAAATACTTTCATTTTTATTTTATATTAAATATTAAATTTTATAATTGATCAATTCTAAAAATCATCTTACATTTTAATAGATTGAAGAGAAATTAAAAATATTTTTAAAATTAGAGTAAAAGTTATAAAGGTATTTTTAATTAATAAAATAATGTATTATTTATTAGCATTCAAAAAAGTTTATGTTACAATTTTTATTTTATAAATCTAAACTTATTAGGATTTAAAATGTTACTTTTTGTGTATGTATGATTGATTTATATGTATATGAAAATAAATTATAGATATTTAAATTTTTCCATACAGAAGTTTTTTAATTAATTTGAGCATTGCCCAGGCCTGTCTGGAGGAGGCGTTTGATACAATTTACAAAACCTATATATTATTATAATCTTCTCATATTATACATATCCTCGAATTATGTTTTATACTTTATAGTATTAACCCATAAGTGATCTATAATTAGTGTAATCAACCTTTAGCGTATTTGTGAGAGTGAAAAACGTACTCAGATCAAGTAAAAACCGTTTGAATAGCTTAGGTACTTTAGCTATCAAATCCATCTTAGGCAGGAGTTAAATTTTGAAAATATAATTAAAATGTTTGCAAATAAAAAAGCGCGTAAAGTTTTATTGAAAAATGTAGATACATATGTATTATGTATGTATGTAATGTATATAATTAAGTTGAATATTTAATGCTAAAAAATATTATTTGTTATTTACTTTTTTAAGCCCTAAACATTTTTTTTTTATTTCTCTTGGTCCGGTGTTACCTCTCGACGCCCTTGGTGCTGTCGCTCGCAAACTATTTAAAATAAACTGTTTTATTCCTAAATGCCTTCTAGTTCCTCTTTTTTACACAAGGGCGTTTTTGATATTTCAGTATTAAATTAAAACTTAGCAGCATAGCGTTCGTATATTCGAAAACTGTTAAAATTGCAAAAGTTTGATATTTAAAAATAGTTTTTAGTACGTTCGTAATTCATAATTAAAAATTTGAAACATTAGCAATTTTATGCTAAAAAAAAACTATATTTGAGTATTTTAAGCAAGCTTTTATATTGCCCGTTAATTGTTACTTTTTTCATATTATAAATAACAGTAGGTAATTATTTTTATACTTCTTCATATATATAACTAGCTAATACCCGGTGCGCGTTGCTGCGCCTCTCAATGGACGTTTAATTGAAGTTGATGTTACTGCAAAAAGTTAACACAAAAATTACACACGGTTTACACATGTAAATTTTAAAATGTATGAAAGCAATCTTTTTAAAACGATTTTTCTAGGATTATTCTAGTAATTTTTGAATTAACCAATGGGTTAATGCACGTCAATAAAATTTTTTTGTGGGTTTTCTTTTTAGGCAAAGCAGAATTTCATAAAATCGGACAAAATTTGGACCCAAAATTTTTTTTGACCACCCGTCGGCCTGACATGGGTTAATAAATTCCAAAACTGTTAATAGTGTCAACTCAATTCTCAAGGAGCATCACGTATACAAAATTTGAAGTCAATAGGTCAAACCGTTTTCATTTTAGAACAAAAAAATTATAAATACTTGCACCACAGCCCCAACTTGGCGGTCCGTTAGAGCAAAATTTTTGGGCCGTTTCCCGGATGGGTCAAATTGGGTCAGGGGAAGGGGAGAGGCCCCCATATAAAATAATGAGATTTCAAAATACAAGCAAAATTATATTTTTTGGTTCTTGCCGGCGCCAAATCTTTACAAATCAAATGTATAATCCTATTCACTACTAACTCATGTTGTATGATGCTTAAAATTGGATACCTAGTTTGGCCACATGGTCGTCAATTGTCGCTAGTGCCCCGTAAATATATTGGTAATAATATGCAACTTCAATTGTAAGTAATGTTTATAATAAATTAACCGTTTAAATATTTAATTCAAGTTGATTTCATTCAAAAGTTGTATAAATATGTTTATTTATGTTGAAATAATGATGTTTTTCTTACGTTACTTTTAATGTAAATAAAAAATAATTAAATTGTTTTTTTTTTATGATTTATTTTTAAAAAATCGTTTTTAAAATTTATGTATTTTGTACCATATAAAAAATATTTTACACATTTACAATTTACCATATAATGACCATAAAGTATTTAATAATAATGAGTATTTATTTTTTTTTAGATAATTATATGCTCCCTATTTATACGTATTATTTATAATTATATTTATATATATATATATATATATATATATATATATATATATATATATATATATATATTCTGCTATAAATTATAATTTAAATATTAATATAATCTATTCTCTTATTATACTTATATTTGAAATATAGCGAATCATCATTTTTAAACTGGTATATAATTTATATTAAAATTATTTAAAATAGGAATAGAAAAACAACAACAACAACAATTATTTGTGGTGGTATCGGGACAGTAAAAAAAAAAAATTAAAATTAAATTGAACTTTGTATCCTTCTTACCGTACAATCACCTAGAGAAAACGAGATAACAATAATAAGAACACTGCAGAAATAAAAAAAGTTTTTTTTTTTTAAACAGATTTATATAAAAAAAAGGACATTTTCAACAAATTAAAAAAAAAGGAAGAAATCAAATCAAGACAAAGGCAGATGTTTTTCCTTCTTCCAAATATAAAAAAAAAACAATAATAACAACAAAACGAATAAATCAACGGAAGGACAAGAGAGAAAAAATACATTGTAAAAGAAAAACTGTCCAAAATAAGAATACACGTGTCTTTTGTTTATGTATTAAGGATAATATATATTATTTTTTTTGATTTTTCATTATTATTATTATTATATTCAATTTAGGAATTCAGGAGTATATTGTCATAATATTCAAAATATAATTAACATAAATAGAAAATAATCTAAAAAAAAAATTATAAAATAAAAAAAAAAACAAATTCTGTCATAATTTATAATATTACATAATATTCATTCGTTATTTTATTTATTTATTTCATAAACAGGTAATTCTAAGTTTTGTAACATACTTATGTTTGTTTATATAAAAATCAACAAATTTAAAAAAAAAAAAACGAAACAAAAAAAAAAGGATATGAAAACGATCTTTAAGATACAAAATTAAGTTGAACAGTTCAAAGAAAAAAAAAATAATAAAATATTATTAATTCAAATTTTTTCATATTCTAGAGTCTTTATATCGGATATAATATTTTTAACAGGTCATCGAATCGACCGAATCATTGTTCATTGTTCTTAACTGTCATAATCCTTTTATTCCTTTCATAAATATATATATATATATATTTCCATATATAATATGTAATTTTTATTTACTTATAGTATCTCAGGATTCAGGATGCAATTTGAATTTATAATTTAAAAGTACATATAATTCAAATTATCACAATCACACCCTTTTCTGATTTGTATATATATCTATATATATATATATATATAAGTTTTAATACACTTATTACTTATTTGTTTTTACTTCAAGATTTTTATACCCGTATGACTATATACTTGTAGTCAAAGAGTATAATAAATTTGCCATTACGTTTGTGACGCAGAGAAGGAGGGGGGGCCTTGGTAGATATAGACTCAAGTCTATGGATCGGATCAGAATCGAAAAATAAATCGATTTAGCTAGGTATGTCCGTCCGTCACCATGAAAACTCAAAAACTAAAGGAGCTAGGATCTTGAAATTTTCGCAAATTCGTTTTTTTGCAATAGCCGTCATCGCTATTTAAATCCAGCCATTTTAATTCATGGGTTCAGGTAGCTGCCATACAACTTCTTTTTTTATATAAGTATTACTTTGTACCTATAACAGCTGCGTGTCTGAAATTTTGTCAAAAGTAGTTTAGTCTTATGGCCAAAGTTTCTGCAAAATTTGGTTGGTCTACTGCAGAGGGTTCGAGTAGCTACCATACAACTCCTTCTTTTATATGAGCATTACACTACTACACCTAATAAAGCTGGTATGTTTGAAATTTTGCCAAAAGTAATTAATATTTAAAATAATAATGATATAATGTTTATATAACGGTCATACGGGTATCCCAGAGTTGACATAGTCTACTCTACCACACTCTTCCTCGTTTTTTAATACTTTTGATCTGTATTAATTTTAATATGATTTGGCAGCTTAATTTTTATTCGTTAAGAAATTAAAAATTTTCTGCAATGTCCAGTTTTTGGATTGGAAAAATTCCAAATAGGGTGTCTTTGTGTGAAAAAAAATCATCGAAACGTCATATAAAAAGATGGGACAGTTAAGATTTAAAATTTAAAAATTAAAAAAAAAAACATGATTTTAAAGATTGAAAATTAAAGAAAAGAAAAGTAGTTAAACTTGTAGGAATTTTTTTTTTAATATATAGTCTTGGATAGAATAATAATTAGTTTTTTTGTATAATTCATTTTTATTTAAAAATTTCAGTTATAAAATGTAAATTTTTTTTTTTTGTTTATTGAAATTATTTAATATATAAGGTATAGTATATAATTTACATAATCGTTTTATCGGACTCAAAAGATTTTCTAT
The DNA here is from genome assembly GCA_963082915.1 of Dolichopus griseipennis. Taxonomy (NCBI): domain Eukaryota; kingdom Metazoa; phylum Arthropoda; class Insecta; order Diptera; family Dolichopodidae; genus Dolichopus; species Dolichopus griseipennis. The sequence continues at coordinate 5,974 of CAUJBZ010000192.1, forward strand.
ATTATGTATATTATATGATATCCATATGCAGATGTTAATGCAGCTTTTATAATTTTTAAGAGAAAGTGTTTTTTAACATTACTCGAAAAAAAATTATGTGAAGATGCTATAAGTATAAATGTTTGAAACATTTTGTAATATATTTGCCATCCTTTTCACCAATTATATAATGACAGAAGGAAACAGTTTCGAAGGTTCTTTCAAAGGCGGCCGTGAAGAAGCTGTATTGCTGTACAATTTAGAAAAATTAAAACAAAGGTTTTTTATTTTTTTAAGCACTAATTGTTAGGCCTTATAACATTTAAGAAACGTCTTAGATTTTCAATAGATACAATTCTATTTTGTTTTTATTGTAATATTTTGTGTTTGAGTTAGATGGTATTCTATATCTGTGAGTTATATTATTCAATTAAATTATTTGTTTACATGTTGTACTTGTTTATATTGCTATATTAATGTATTTTTTATTAAAGATATATAATTATTAATTATTGAATAAGCCAATATGTTGAACCCAATAGCGAATGGTAGCTGATTTAATCGAAAACCAGAAAAGTTTTTCCACTAGGATTCGAACCCGGGCCTTTTGAAAGAACGGTTGCCACTCTAACTACTGTGCCACCCATCCGTTAAGTAATTATGTATATTAAGTATTATAGGGGAAATTTTCTGTAATTTTATAATTGTTTTATAACTATGTTTCAAGTTGGAACTATTATCATAATATTCCACAATTACTGTCAACATTTGCTTCGCCTTCTTTTAATAAGATATATATATTATTTTTAAGTGCTAACTGTTCAATTGTTAGGCTAATAAGCCTGTCTATACCATAGGTACATGTTGGAACAGTGGGTCATATTATATTCGTGTTATTAGAATTGATCTTAATGAATTCAACATTCCATTAAAACATTAGATAGAACTGGGCCTTAAAACATGTGGAAACATCTTAGACTTTCAATAGATACAATTCTATTTTTGTTTATGTTGTAATATTTTGTATTTGGGTTATATGGTACTCTATATCTGTGAGTTATATTGATCATTTTAATTATTTGTTTATTAAAATGTGGAATGCTTCAAGATTTTGCGTGTTATCCTTGCGTATATTGAAATAAAATTGATAATATTTCAACATAATTTGTTAAATTTACCAATTATATTAAGTTTTATAATTTATATTATATTATTTACAAAATAGTATTTTATTAGTGATTACAATAAATCGTTTTTTAGACCTTAACATTAGCTTTTGTTCTCATAATTTACTACCGAAAATTTTTTATTTTTGTATTTATTTTTAAATTTACAATTTTTGAAATATACATAAAATTATGTTTATATTTAATATTAGATATTATATAATTTGAAATAATTATTATAAATATAATGAGATATAGTTATTACAATTTTTTTCCCATTTAACTGATATTTTATTATTTTACATAGTTATTACAAATTTAAATTTATGTAAATGTCAAGTTGCATTCAAAATACATTTTTCTCTTAATAATCGCTCTCAAAAATTTGTTCATCAGTTACCATTATGCATAATTTGACAAGATTGACTTGAACACTGTCAATACATTGATTTACTATAATGTAAACTAAGATTCACTAAAGCTTGGAATTTCTATATTAAAACTTATTTTAAACAAGTGAGGGGAAAAAACCAAGGGTTTTTAAAAAGCACATTTTTAAAATTATATACGGTTTCTTACTGAGTATTTTATCATGTATTTTTATAAAAATATATATTATGATAATATTATAATTTTGTTATTTCATTAATAATTAATTATATGACTAATAGTGAATTACTTAGAATATAACCCCAATGCACTCAAGAAAACCTGTTAATAAGTGCAAAATATAATGTTGGAGCTTCAATGTTAACGTTTAATTTTGGAAAAACTTACAATGGTGAATAAGTTATTGTTTTATAAGAATATAAAAGTTTTAATTTTGAAGACCTAGTAGCCCTTCAATTGGGAAGGTTCCCAAATTTTTGCTTAGCAAACTTATGATGGATCTGCCCACCCCCTCCTGTCTTCACCCTTCCATTTTTTTCGGTTCTAGGAAATCAATTTTGAACTCCAACAAAATTTGGAATTTTACCTAGAATATTATTATCAAACCAAAAATGGTTAAGACAAAGAACAATTTCTTCAATTTAAAGAGACCCTTTCAAATTTAAGAAAAACCTTTAACGTATGTTGAAATATGATGCTGCAGCTATAAATTTTGCATATTTGTAAAAAAAAATTTGAACAGGTGTTAAAGTTACAGGTGGTTGAAAATAGCAAAATTTCAGTTTTCGAGCCCTTATAGCTCCTAAACAGGGGGCGTGACAAAAAAATTTTGTTAACCGACTCCTACTAATTTTGGAGGACCTAACTTCTCCCAAAATTTCAAGACCCTAGGTTGAACCGTTTAGAAGATATATGGGGCCAAAAATTTTGCAAAAGTTGAGTTTAGCTTAATGGTAAATTTTAGTACCGTATGGTAACCCTATACACTTTAGCTTTATATTTTTGTGAAGCTTATAAAATCAGCTATCCTTTGCCGTTTTCAGATTGAAAATACACTTAACAAAACTCATGTTATAATAATTTAAAAATAGGGCTTTTTGCAACTTTGAAGGGCTGTAGCTCCGTAACGGGTGGGGCTACAGAAAAAAATTCTTCTACGAAATTATTTTTTTTGTAATATCTACCCGTGGTTAAAATTTCTTTACTCTATTTCAAACGGTGTAAAAGTTTTTGTAAACATACGGACGGACGGACAAAGTCAAAATTAAGAAAAACCTTTAACACTTATTGAAACCTTCGTTTTGGAGCTTTCAATTTTGTATACAAATAAAAAAAAATTTTAACTGGTATTCAAGTTATAGGTGTTTAAAAGCTAAATTTTTAGCAAAATTTCAATTTTCGACCCCTTACAGCTCCTAAAGAGGGGGCGTGACAAAAAAAATTTGTTAACTGACTCTTACTTATTTCTAAGGATCTAACTGCTCTCAAAATTTCAAGTTTCTAGATTTAGCCGTTCCGAAGTTATGAGGGACCAAAAATTTTGTAAAACTTAGTTTTGAATAACGGTAAATTTTAGTACCGTATGGTAACCCTATACAATTGGTTTTTAAAAATTTGTAAAGCTTATAAGAACAGCTGTCTGTTACCGTTTTCAGGTTGGAAATATACCTTATAAAACTCTAATTATAACTGTTTAAATATGGGGCTTTTTTCGACTTTGTGGGGCTGTAGCTCCGTAACGGGGGGGGCTACAAAAAAAAGTTTTAACATTAAATTATTTTTATTGCAAAACCTACCCATTTCTGATATTTTTTAGTCAATCGTAGGTAAAAAGGGACGGACGGACGGACGGACGGACAGAGTGAAGCTATATAGGCACATTTTTACAAAATTTTTTGAAAATGTGCTAATAAAAAACGGAATTTCAAAGAGTTAGAAATAAATTATGACTTTTCATTGAGATTTCATATCTGTATGTTCATATCTCCTAAGTTTATGCTGTGACACTACTTTTGGGGTAATTTAAGTGGAGATAAAAGGAATGGAAAACCTTTTTCTACGAGTAGTTATTAATTTCCAAAATATGTAATAAGACATACAAAATAAAAAATACATCTTTAGAATTATTAAACATTTTATTAATATTATATATTACTTTTATTTATTTATAAAAACAAATGTTTGAAAATATTGCAATTATTGCATCTGATTTGAAGAATTAAATTTCAATCTAAAGACTAATATAATTTTGAACCTTTTGTGAATGTTAGTTGTCAGGAGACCATCACCACAATTTAAAATCGTAATTGTCAAACATAGATGATAAATTTATTGTGAATTTTTTTAAAGTCAATTGTGAATTAATTAAAATGTCAAAATATCTTTTAATATATGTCAATTAAATCACTAAATAATTTTGAATGTGATAAATGATAATGAAAATTTCATACACAGAAAGGGTTTCAAAACAAGAAGTTCTCGTAAGACTAAATAAAAATAGAGTACTGCTTCTAACTATCAAGCTCAGAAAACTAGGCTACTTTGGTCACATAATACGAGATCCTAAATATGAACTACTCTAGCTAACAATACAAGGTAAAATTGAAGACAAGAGAAACGTAGGTAGAAAACAAATGTCGTGGCTTAGAAATATCCAAAACTGAATAGGTATTAACACAATACGAGAATTAGTACATAGTGGAAGATGCTGAGAAGAATATGCCAGCATCAAATCTACGGTAACTTGTGATCGCATATAATCCAGTAGTGGATGAGTGGCTAAGTGAGAAGAAATGAAAACTGAAAATGTTTAAAAAATATATTTTTAAAAGAAAAATAATAAAATTGATAGAGATAGAGAGATGTAAAAGAGCAGCTATGAATTCAAGTATAATTAATTAATAAAATAAATAGTTTATTATTCTTTTGTATTTATTTATTTTCTGTTTGTTCTGGTTTGGGCTGTTTTAAAATTTAAATAATACTTAAGTATGAGGCTAAAAAACTAATGCTAAACCAAATCGAAATAACATTTCTCGAGAGTCATCAAGTCGTAATAATAATATTACAATTATAAAGTTGGAAACGCTTTGTAATTCCACAGTCACTAGAATTAGGAGATTGAGTGGTACAAAATTTAAAAAAACAAATAACAAAGTAACAAATGACGATAGATATTAAAATAATTAAATTAAAATCCTCTCTGTAATCAACAACAAAGACTTATTAATTGAGTTTTCCTCTATAAAGTATCTCATTTTTAAATAAAGCTTTAGAATTTGATAAATTTCATTAAGATCATATACTTATATTTAATAATAGTATTTTAAATTTCACTTAAACAATCAATTAGAATTTTAAAAAAAGAAAATTAAATTTGCCGTCGGATAAATTTTTCAAAATGTTTTGTTTCAATTAGCATTTTCAATACAATAAATTATAATAAAGATTAATAATCATAATCTAGGTTAAGTTAAAAGTATAACATGTTCATTTGGAATTATATAAATACAATAGAAAGCGTTATATTAAAAACACTTGATTAAATAAATCATCGTATGACTATAGGTGAAAAGGGAATACTAAATTTGCAATTACGTTTGTGACGAAAAGAAGGGGGCTCTAAAACGCTTCTAAAGGCTTCGAAAACGAATTTAAAGTTTTCAAAGACAAATGATAAAAAATTATGAAAAATTTGGTTTTACATGGAAATTCTGAATTTTTAGTAGTAATTACGAATTAAAGTTAGAATTGCTCTAAAACGCTTCTAAAGGCTTCAAAAACCAGTTTAAAGTTTTCAAAGAGATAAATTATTAAAAATTATTAAAAATTTGGTTTTAGATGGAAATTTTAGTTGTCATCACGAATTAAAGCTAGAATTACCCTACAACGCTTTTAAAGGCTTCAAAAACGAGTTTAAAGTTTTCAAAGACAAAAATTATAAAAAATTATCAAACATTTTGTTTTATATCAGAATCAAAAAATAAATCGATTTAGGTTTGTATGCCGGTCCGTTCGTCCCCACAATAACTCAAAAAATAAGGTAGCTAGGATTTTTAAATTTTCTCAAATTCGTTTGTATGCAATAGCCGTCATCGCTATTGAAATCCAGCCAGTTTGGTCCAAGGGTTCGAGTACCTGCCATACAACTTCTTCTTTTATAGGATTATTACTCTATAATCGGATGATATAATATCGATATTACGATTATACTGGTATCTCAGAGTTGAAACAGTTTACTCTAATACACACTTCCTCGTTTTCCACAAAGTTGCATAAAAGACTATACAAATCACTTTTGGGCAAAACACTTTTGAAAAAAAAATAAATAAATAAAAATTAAAACAAATAAACAACAAAACAGCTAACAAAAAAATTAATATAATTCATAAAGTAAGATTTTAATCGTTATTTAATACGATTTTTTATTTTAAACTCTTTTTTTTTATTTTTTTAGTAGTAATTTATAAAACCTTTAAAAATATTTATCTAAATCTTAGGTTTATAATATAGCTTAAACCTAATAATAATCACTATATAACTTATTTCAACCAAAATTAGTTATAGAAATGCAGTATAAACATACACACAAAAAATACAACATTTAATTATTATTTTCCTTCTCATTTTTTTTTTTGGTTTTTTTTTTTTTTATTCCACCATCAATTCAACATCAACAACAAAAAATTTCAAATCATGCAAAACATGTACAACAGAAACACGCGAATATTGCACAATTGTCATCAAGATTTTAATTTGAAGGTATTTCAAATTCTTTTTTAAAAATTCTTTTATTTTTATTCCCTTCTTTCTTTTCTCTCTTTACTTTTGTTCTATACTTCAATTTTACCTTTTACTCTATTTTTTATTTTTACTCTATACATTTACTTTCTTCTATCTCTTTCTATCTCTTCTATTTTTTTTTTGCAAATTTATTACTTTTAAATGAATCCAAACACAAAAATATATAAGTATGTATATATATATGAAAGTGAATATGGTGATTTAGTTAACAATTCATTCAAGATCAAAAAATATCTAAAACTGGTCTCAACCATAAATTATAATTTCCTATTTGGATTCTTACAGTTTTTAAACTCTTTAAAAATAAACCAAGAAAAACAATAACAAAAACAAAATAACAATAAAAAAATAAAAATATAAAAAGATTAATTTTCGCATGTTTCATTGGGCAGACATGCCACCGAACGCGTTTAACATTCATTTTTTGGATTATTTCGCCGATAGTGATGGGTGATTTTTGTTATGTCCAATATTTATTTTTGTATTTTGTTTTTATTGTTTTTGTTGTTGTTATTTTTTATTATTTCAATCGCCAATATACCAATCTATTGCTCATCGTCGTCAATACATCATTCTTTGGTACCGTTGAAAAAAAATAACAAATTCATGTGTAGAATAACCTGTAAAAAAACATATATACTAATAATAACATACAATCAAATTGTCTTTTCATTCTGAAGAGATTGAAAAAAACAAAAAAAATAGAAGAGAGGGAAAAGAGAGAAAAGAAAGATCAGAGAATCGGGCTGATTCTGTCATATCATCATGCAAGAAATAATTCACGCGAATGTAACAACAAATATGCCACCGTACAAAAATAAAAAAAACAATAAAAAAATGATGTCCACTAAACGTACAAAATGATTGTTCAAGAAACTTTAATTATCTATATATATGTATATATAGACAATTATTTTAGGTTACACTGATAGACAAAAGGATGCTACAGTATTTATTTATTTATTTATAATTAGTATCAGGACAATAGTAAATGTTGCTTGATATTATTATAGTCCTCTGCCTATTTGGCAATTGGGCTTCTTAAATTAAATACTTTCCATTTATTTTTAATTACAATATTATATATTTCGTTTATCTTATATATTTGTATATTTAAATTATATTTGGTCACTATGGTAATTTGTAAAGAAAAATTATTTTTCATGAACCGTACGGGAATCCTACAGGTAACCCTTGGAGGCCATATGTTACAATTATTAAGAGAAATTTCCAAACTGATACTAAATTGGGTACTTTTATCATTTAAAAATTAATATAAAACTAGATACTTAATTCCTAGATGTTTAATTCCAAGCATTATCCTTTTACGGGGATATTAATATAAATAATATTCAAAAAGTTTTACTTTTAGAAGTTATTGGTCCAACAGCAGTAAAATAATATAGGTTTCTAACAGTGTAAGAAATTTGCATTTTAAAAATTGCGGTTGTAAATAATTGTTAATCAAATTGTGCACTTAAAAAATTGACAACCTGAAATGTTGAATTAAAAGCTTTTCATTTTTTTTAGTTTTAATTTTAGATGCTACGAACTAACGCCCAAGTCACTAACCCCCAAGTACAAAAATGAAAATCCCCAATAATTTTTCCAATTTTAATTTGGGAATTAGCTCATTTTTTTTGGGGTTTATTTCATTTGAAGAATTTGGGTATTAATTCATATGAACTAAACCCCAAAAAAACGAAAAAGATTTTTGGGGATTAGTTCATATCTTTTGGGGGTTAGTTCATTTTACTTGACGATTAGTTCATTTATTTTGGGAATTTTATTGAGGTTAGTGGTTATTTCAATTGAGGAAAATAATTAATATAGCGAATACAAAAATATCTATAAGTATTATGTAAAAGGCGAATAAACCTGATTTTGAATCCAAATATAAAATCCTTAGATATCGTCGAGTTCCCGTGGTCTGCTTGGTAGTCCTAATGTGCACGGCCGTAAGCTGGCACTTCATTGCAGCACGACAGCGCGATACGACCGCAAACTCGAGCGCTCAACGGCGTGCGTGCACGGTTGTAACCGGACGCTCCATGGCAGCACTGATTGTAAATTATTGTAACCAATTCTAAATTTTCTCCTAATTTCACGTGCATATTTAAAAAATAAAATGCATATAAAAGAATAAAGAGAAAGCATATAAAAGTTGCATCCAAAATCAGCGTATTCTCTTTTTCCAGAATATTTATATATATGTATATAAGAAATGCCGTATTAGGAGGGATTTTAGAATTGGATTCAAAATCAGGATTGCTTTTTCAAAAATATTTTTGGGGATTAGTTCATTTCTTTTGCGGATTAGTTCATGTTAGTACTTGGCGGAAATCCGGCATTACCAAATCCCACTTTCACAAAATTCCACTTTTTCAAAATCTCACCAATCTCGACTAAATCCCATTTTCCAGTTGTTTTCAAAACTACAAATAACGATAAATATTATATTTAAAAGGGAAAAATACTCCGATTTCGTTACCAACTCTTAAATCCTTCCTAATTCAGAATCCCATATATCTATATTTATAAATATTCTGGAAAAAGATAATACCTTTATTTAGTATCCAACTTTTTTTCATATATTATAAGTCTACAACAAAACATTTATTATAACAAGGGCTGCCACCTCCAAGAAAAGAAAAATTAATTTTTAACAAAAGCGAAATTTTGTAAAAGCGGGATTTTGAAAAAGCGGGATTTTAACAGGCAGGATTTTGAAAAAGCAGGATTACGGGCCGCTCCCAAATAATAAACCTGCTTATTATAAGATAATTAAGATAATTTTATACGATGAATTTTCAATCTTTAATTTCTACTTTCAATTTTTTTTTTAATTTCAAGCCAACCGCTAGACTTTTGTATGCCACTGTTCTTTATACAATAATATATTTTTGTTACTCAAATAACTGCTGTTATAAATGTCTTGCAGTTGTAGTTAATTCTTTTTTTTTTTTGTTTTATTAACCGCTTAGGTTTCCTACTTTTTATTGAAGTACAGAACAACAAAAAAAAAAAAAAAGAAATTGGTATTTTCCTGTAGCAATGATCGGCTTGTAAATGTTTAAAAAATTACCGCAACAGTAACTACATACAGCAGCATAAACAGTATAGGATAGAAAATAAACCAAAAAACAAAATGAAAATAATACAAGAAATTGAACGAGGCACTTTTTGGTTGTCATTTTTTTACAAAAATTTTCTTATATTTTTTTTATTTTGTGTAATTTTTGAAAAGAAAATTTATAAAAAAAAATAACAATCAAAAAAAAAAAAATTTAAAAATAAAGAAAAAATTCATAACACATGTGTGAACTGTACGTAAAAGAAATTAAAAAGCGTTTATGTTTCTGCTCTAGGCATTTATCGCGCGCCCAAAAAAGGATTTTAATATTGATTAGCCACACGTAATGCTTCCTGACTGTTTTGGAGACTCATTCTTGACTCTAATTTTTTTTTGTTTTTTGTTTATTTTGGTTTTTATATTTATTGTTTGTTTGCTTGTTGTTTTTATTTACTTTTTTTTATATGTATATATATATATATATATAAATACGTTTACCTATTCTGCATGAAGTTAGTTGTATAAGTTAAAATTTAATTCTGTTCGTTACTTATGCAACAGTAGAGTGAAAAATAACGAAAGTACAATAAAATAATGAAATTACGTTGTACAGATCAACTCTAAGGACAAAATTATTTTTAAATATTATTAAATTAATCAGAAGCTAAGGCCTTAGTGACAATTAGCGGACACGTCCTAACGTTTCCAAATTTTGCACAATAATAATAAGAACTATAATATAACGAACATTTGACAAGGTTTTGATTTACATAAATTTTTCATTGGAGAACTATAACGGTACTTTTTACCGACATGTTTAAATAACGGTAAATATCTAAAAATAGGGAGTTATTTAAACCAGAACTGAGTCTTAATCTCCATACTTTTAGAAAGGCTTAAAAAATTTAATGAAAATCAATACTTAATTGACATTTTAGAATATGAAAATTGATATAATTTTACGTTAATGGAGAGAGTTTGAAAAAGTTAATTCATTACATAAAACGGAAATACAAATTTATAATGTTACTTAATTCAGTTCCTTCAAGTACAAAAAAACGATTGAATCGTTTAAAAACAGTGAATAATTTTTGTAAAAAGAATATTACGTGAATTTTGAATGAAATATAGGGTAAATATATTATAATCTGCAAAGAAGTCATTAAGTAATTAGCATTTAATACTCAACAAATTTAATTTTTAAATTTTTTTTAAGTAGATCTAATCAAAGAACTAGATAGCTTATTCTAAATCTATTATTTTATGAAATGTTACTTAGAAGTCAATTTAATAATTTTCATGATTCAAATAGTTTTTTATATAATTTTTATTGAAAATATCTGAAATTTAATAGAAAATATCTGACCAATGGCATAGTGGTGAAGACGCCGCCTTTCATGTGGAAGTTCTCAGGTTCAAACCCGGTCAGATCATATCTAATAAAAAAATATCGTAAAATTGTATAATTATATCGCAATATTTTATATCGTAATATAAAATAAGATATAATAAAAATATATAAACAATTCTTGTGTAAGATTATAGATGGCGGCCAAAGTTAACATTTGTGCATTCGTATTTTATAATCTTATACAATAGCTACAGCCGAATAATCAACGGCTTAGTGAATATTATGATTAAAGAAACTGAGGCCTAGTTTAAAATAAACTGGAAAAGGAATAAAAAAAAAAAAAAATATATATTTAATAGAAAACAGTCTGTCCCCCTTATTATTTTGACAGTATTGGAGTTTAAAACTAATTTATATATAGCTTAATTTTATAGTAAAAAATTAAATTTCGAAAAATTTATATTTCAAACACCATGATTTAGATCTCAGTAGCAAAAGTCTAAAGAGAATTCCAAATTTCAAGTAAACTATTTAAGAAAGACCTAAAAGACTTAAATTTATATATTATATTAAAATTGATGAAAAAATCGGTAAATGGAATACATATTCAATACAAGTAATATATCAATATTAAATCAAAAGCATAATACAAGTAATATATCAGACTTTCTAAAAACAAATTATTAAATAAAAGTCTAGCTAATACTTATATATTTTTAAATATTTCATAAAAATCTCCATCTCCAGAAGAAGGCACGTATATACGTGACGTTAAATTTGATATATATCAATCATTAAAAGACATAGGAGAAAATACAGCCTATTTATTTTATAGGCTTTATAGACAACAATTAAATGGTGATATTAATTTACCTTTTCATACTGTTCAATTTACTAACGTAGTCTCGGTTTAAATAACGTCAAAAAGTTTGATTTGAAAAATTTCAAATTAATTACTTAATAATATTTTCTAAATTCCAATATAAAACTCTTGCTAATGAAGTTTAAAGTAAAGTGTATTATTGAATATATAAAACATTCAAAAAACTGCCACCATATTAAAATTTTACTCAAAATTTTAAATGAATTCGAATGCATGCATGCAATTAGCGAATTCATTTAGACATAATTATATACCAAAACGAGTATTCTTTTTTCTAACTTTAAACAAAAGTCTATTTGGAGTGTTTCGTCCATCCAACACTATTGGAATCTTCAGTATAGGGAACTGCTTAGTGTTGGACTACGCAGGCATGTCTAAATAAATTTTGATCTAACAAATGACTATATATTAAAAATTTTAAAGATCATCTGCGAGTTGTAAAAGTAGATCAAAAATATTTTCTTGTTAATTAACGGCTGGGTGGCCTGGTTTCAAATCCCAGATGAAATAAAACAAACTTTTCTGGTTTTTGATTCGAATAAGCTAGTATTTGCCATTGGGTTAAAATTAATGGCTTAATCTTACAATATAGAAATATGCAAAATATTAACAAATAATTTAATTGAATAATATAACTCACAGATATAGAATACCATGTAACTCAAATACAAAATATTACAATTTAAACAAAAATAGAATTGTATGTATTGAAAATCTAAGACGTTTCTACATGTTATAAGGCTTAGTACTACCTCATGTTTAAATTGTATGTGGAATTCATTAAGATTAATTTTAATAACACGAATATAATATGACCCCCTATTCAAACATGTACCTATGGTAAAGACAGGCTTATTAGCCTAACAGTTGAAAGGTTAGCGCTTAAAAAAAAAAACAAAAAATTTACTTTTGCTAATTGTTCTGTTGTCAATAATTGACAAATTTACCTTATACGCTATAATATTTTTGCTAATGGTTTTTTTTAATGAAGTTTATTTTTTTTTGTGTTTATTATTTTTTTTTAAAACTTTTTATAGTTGTTTTACAAAACTGAATTTTTAAAATTGCGTGTTTTACCAATTGAACTTCAATTTTATAAATATGTATTATATATATTTTATATTATTATTATTATTTTTTAATTTTTTTTTTCAAATTTTTTATTTTCTTATTTCATTTAAAAGGTATTTAAGTAATTATAAAGTAAAAAAAAAAATAATTTACGAAAAGTGTTAAAATTCTCAGAAAATAAAAAAAATTAAAAATTTTTTTTTTTTAAATTTCATTTAGAAAACAAAAAAAAAAAAAAATGGTTATAAATTGTTTTTTAAATATTGCATTATCTTGATGTGAAATGATTCTGATTTCCAATAAACCACTTTAAAATATTCGTATCTATATATTGTAATTACCATTAACATATTTAGGTTTTTTTGTTTTACCAACCAAATGTAAGTAGAACTGAAAAAAATAATAAAAAAAAAAGAAAACAAAAAAAAAACAAAAAAAAATAAGTAAAAAAATATTAGAGAAAAAACGGATTTTCTTATACTTTTATTCTGAAATAATTTTAATTCCATTATTAAATTCTAGTGAAACTTGATTATTATATTAAAAATAGCACATGTCCTATAATGTCCCATATGCAGTTTATGTTAAGAAGTTAAGCTGCGGGACAAAAATCTTTATATTTAATAAAAAAACAAAAACAGTATCTTATGAATAATTTATTAAAAACAATTTATAATTTAATAGTTATAAAAAAAAAAATTTAATTTAAAAAATAAAAAAAAAATTTACCAGATTTATATTCAATTTGTAAATATTTTTGTAAGGGGACAGATAATTGTATCTAAAAAAAAAATGCATCAGAAAATCTATCAAATACTGATTAAATCCTTATTGTCAACCCTTTAAGGTCTTGCGTACTAAGTATATACACAATATATGTTTGTTTTTAGTTCTCATCGAGGTTGATTGAATCACAATGAAATATTTATAATAAGTAAACAATTATACGGTTATTTTCCCAGTTTTGTTTTTTTTTTTACCTTTATTGGTCATCTTTAAACAGTTATGCATAATTAAAAGTTATATTGGACCGGTCCAACTTTTTTGGTTTTGTTTTTAAAAAATTTAATTGGAAGGGAAGTTATGACAATTTTGTTTTTTTTTTATTCTTTAAGTAAATCCAATTCGTTAAGAATATCTTGCAGGATTTTTGAACTTTATTTTTATATAATTATATACTTGCAGTTAAAAAACCGTTTAATTTTACTCAATATTAATATAAATTTATCTTAAAAATGTCCAGTAAAGGAATTATTGTTATTTGATTTTTTGAGATTAAGAAAAGGGTAGATTCTGCATTAATATACATTCTATTCACATGAGTTTGGTGCTTTTCACATGAAATTTATATATTTTCAAACCAATTTGATCTTTTTTCAAATTAAATTGATCTTTTTCCAAGATAGATGGTATATTTTGAAATAAAATTGATCTTTTTTCAAATCAACTTGATCTTTTTTCAAAAACCCCTATATATTGGGACTTAGAAGTCGAAATGGCGGAATTTTGAAAAATTTGGCCTTCAATTCTTTAGTAGCAACTCAAAGTAGAACAAAGAAAAAAAAACCAAGCTAAATCTCAAAAAATAACAACTAGATTGCCCCTTATTGAGGGCTACTATTTAGGATGGGTTTAAGAATCGAAATTTTTCAATTTTTGTACAATATTTTAGTTCTACTATACATAATCAGTCAGTACCTTTTTTCCATCGGAGGGTGTTGAACCGATCACGGAGGATGTTGATTTTCGGATCACAAAAAACTGTGGCTGAACCCAGAAAGACCAATTTAATTTGAAAATGTAGTTAGGACTATCTGTCTTTTAAAAAAAATCAAATTCGTTTGAAAATAGACAAATTTCATGTTAAAAGGGATCATGTTCACGTGAAAAGAGTATATGTCTTGCTGCAATACAAGAATTAATAGTTTGAGAACAATTTTTAAGATGTCTAATCGT